>OX424455.1:10453640-10507533 GCA_949152495.1 Lasius fuliginosus | reverse complement strand
TAAAATTTTTTACTACATACGTATAATTCTATTCAATACATAGTTACACATGACCAAATATGCAACAATTATAAAAATAAGAAAAATAAAGTTGTTTCTTACTTTATTTCAGTAGGCTAAGCGTCATCATTCCACATATTGCGGCGAATTGTTACATCGGTTACAAATTGTTTACGCGGACGTATCTTGCTTCGCAATCTTTCCTTAGCAGTTCGAAGAGTCTCCTTCATTTGCGCTTGGAATTCGCTACGCGTTGGTTTTTCAAAGTGTTTATTGTTACATACAGCCTTTGAAAAAGAAATGCAAGTTACATTATAAATGAAATATGCAATAATGACAAATATGTTTCAAAAAAAGATAATGACAAATATATTTCAAAACAAGATCATACCATAAATTGTCATAACGAATCGTGTATTATACATGGGCCGTTGTTGACCTTCGCGGCCCCACCAAGTAAAAGATGCGGTAACAATATCCTTCAGTCCCTCTTTAAAGCATAAATTAACGGCTTCTTTTAAATTAAATCCGCCAATATAACGGAAATAGTTTACCTATAAGCAATATATTAGAAATTAAAAATATGTAAAAATCTACATTATAAGATCAACTTTATGGCGTCTGCTCAATTGACTTTTACGTTATTCAGAATATGTATTCCGAGGCACAACAAAGGGTATCATTTTTCTTTTTACTTACGACGTCGTAGTAGGTGTCATCATCAATAGTTTCGAATGTTTCCATCTCTGTTAAAGACGATATTGGCAGGATAGCTGGTTTATGGGAGACTTGCTGTTTTTCTTTTACATATTTTAATATATTTTCCAACAGTACATTCATCCTTCTGCAAATAAAATATAAAAAAATTAGTATTACTACTTTATTAGGTTTCACGTTTTAATAAAGACAATACATCTCATACTTACTTCAATTCTGTTTCTACGCGTGTTCTCCTGCAAACATTCATTGATATTAAAATGTTCTTCTGATAAATCTATTTTGAAATACATATATATTTTCCTTTTACTGTATTTCTACAATAAATATGTATGAACGTACCAATTGTCCGTTTTCTCTAACTGCGCAGGAATTTCTACACGTCGATTTGAGTGGCTTAAACCAGACGATATTCTTAAAATATTTTGCTCTGTTGTATTACTTTCTTGTGTATGCATACTATTTATAAAGGAATGTGTGGGTAAAGTGTGTGTCGTAGACATGCGTGATACAATAGGAATACAAGTACGAGGAATATGTGGTTGAATGCTCGTATGTGATGAAACGTTTGCGTCTAATGGAGTGCTCGTATGAGATTGAATGTTCGCGTGTGGTTGAACATTTACGTATGATGGAACACTATTAGTATGTGATGAAACGTTTGCGTCCAATTGAGTGCTTGTATGAGATTGAATGCTCGTGTGTGGTTGAACATTTACGTATGATGGAACACTACTAGTATGTGATGAAACATTTGCGTCCAATTGAGTGCTTGTATGAGATTGAATGCTCGCGTGTGGTTGAACATTTACGTATGATGGAACACTACTAGTATGTGATGAAACATTTGCGTCCAATTGAGTGCTTGTATGAGATTGAATGCTTGCGTGTGGTTGAACATTTACGTATGATGGAACACTACTAGTATGTGATGAAACGTTTGCGTCCAATTGAGTGCTTGTATGAGATTGAATGCTTGCGTGTGGTTGAACATTTACGTATGATGGAACACTACTAGTATGTGATGAAACGTTTGTGTCTTGAGTGCTTGTATGGGACTGAGTATTTGTATATGATTGACTGTCTGTATGTATATATGTATGCTGTGAAAAATGGGATTGGTAATCATTATCAGAACAGTCAGAATTGGAATCGTCTTGTTCCAAAATGCTTCTTATTTCATGTGTATCCTTCTCGATATCTTCAGTAGTGATATTCTCTTTTTTTTTTGTTTCTTCGGAGCTTCGTCTGATGAAGTGGTTATGTAACGCGATGGTTTACTTATAAATCGTTTTGGCCGTTGTTTATTATCCATCTGTGCCTGTAAATAAAAATGCATATAAATTACAATATGTAGCATATTATGTATTGTAATTAGTATAAACATATCTGATATTAGCTGCAACATGTGACATAACTTCCAAAACTCGGATTTTTATAGAAAACTTATGTATTTTATAATTTCTCATTAATTAATTTTTAATGATTAAAATATTTTTAAAAGTTATAAATAATTATATAAAAGAATCATTATTATTATTATTATTATTTCTCTGATATTAAGTTAAATGCATTTTATTGTATAGCATGTGTATATGTTAGCGATAATTTTGTAACATTTTTTAGAATATATTTTTAGAATATTTAATATGATAATTCTTACCTTTGTGTCTCATAATATTTTACTTAATAATTATTTTAATATTTTCCTTTTTTATCAATATTTAAGTGATATTGCAATCTGTTTCTAAAGATTAATTCAAATCAAGACAACTTCATAATAATAGAGAATTAAACCTGATAATATTATTAAGATGCTTGACAAAACAACTCATACATGCAATATATGAACCTTATGTTACCTATGAGCGATACAAGAAAAAAGAACAGCAGAAACGCAACAATAATTGCAAAAATAAAAACAAAGGCATAAAGTGCACATATAACAACACAAAGTACAATAGTAAATAATATAGCATGCTACTCGATAACAAATTCGACACCTCTTGATAAGAAGGTGCAAGAGATATGGAAAAGTAAAAGAAGAAAAATTATAAGTACGAAAGATATGCAAAAAGAAGAACGTCAAATCCAATTCCAATTCCTGCAAAAATGTAATAAACAATGTAGAGGACAAATCTTACATTCTCTCGCTGTGTATAATAGCAGCGACTATATATTGAACCACTTCCGAATGATTTTCTTCATCGCTGCTGCTATTGTCCTCTGATGTGGAATTCCAAAGAGACATTCTGTAACACTTAGCGCGAACTTCGTCCAAATGAATATAATAAACCTCGCTACTTAATGTGAAGCATTTATATACTTGAAGAGCAGAAGATAAAATGCCAACATCATAGAAATCTTCGATTTCTAAAAATTTCTTAACTACCTAAAGATACAAATTGTTATCGATGACAATGTCTACAACGATGCAAACTGATCCATCATGTAAGAAGCAACAATTATCATGCATATCTATACTTAACAACATTTTGTTAAATGTAATCTTATTATATTGAGGACTCCCATTAGCTGCATTATGTTGTACGGAAACGTGAACAGAAGAATCAATATCGCAATTATTATTTATCTTATGAACTTTTATTTCTGCCATTCTGTTAAAGAAACTGTTAAAGAATTGTTGAATAGGTAGACCTGGTTTTCGGCAATATTTTTTAAAAATAGCCATGTTATTTTCGTATGGGAAAGCAGAAAAAGAATCCAAATTACCAAGACGTCTCACATCGTTGGTGAGATGAAGAAGACCATGAACATTGTAAGTATTAAAGTTGGGTCCGTACACATTTTCACATCTTTGAACAAATTTTTGTAGCGCAAGCTCTGCAAAGTTTAACTGCAATCTTGATGGAGAACTTGAAACCAAAACTCTTATAGCTGCGTGAAAAAATAAAAAGTGTTTATAAACTTGTTCGTTAAGTATACCATATGTTACAACAGGACCTGTATAAAGAAGAAATTGGCGAAGTTCTGTCGCCTTATACTTGGAGCATTTATCGAGTGATCTAGGACGTCTTACAAAATCTGAGGGACAATATTTTTTGAAAATATTTAATCTTGCACACAAAAGAGAAATAGATCTACCTGATAATTTTGAAAATCGAGAATACTTTCCATACACCCATGCTAATAAAAGTTTTTTCATCACTCCTAAACAAACAAGGTGCATATATTCGAATGGAACTTGTGAAACCATACCTATTGGAAGCATTGATAAAGGGCTTTTACCCTCTTTATGATGACTTTCATCAAGACCTATGATATATTCCTCATCCGTTCGAGGAGAATTATTAATACCATTGAAGACATTACGACCTTCGCTGCGTGTACTGCAGATTTTGCACTTAGAACAGGGTTGACTGGATGTATGACCTCGATGATTGAGAATAAAGGCACGAGCTGGTGCATCAGCTATAAAACATCTCAAGGATATTGGTATTTTATTACCATGAAAATTTATACCTCCGTTCAACATTAATCTTTTAATATCTGTAACGAATCTTTCAAAAAATACATTAGGATCATGTGGCTTTTGCATTCCTTTATAAACTCCTACAACAATTGGCTTTGCGTGCTGGATATTTGCAATTCTAATTTGAATTGGCCAGATATGAATACTACTTGATTTATCTAATGTGCATCCATCAGTGTTAAAATCTATTTCTAATTGATTAATAGTGATTGCAGATGAAATACTCTCGAGATATTGAGTAATCTCTGTTTCAAGATCAAAATGAATATATTCACCTGGCTCCACATTAAAAGTAACAACACAATTTCGTGGCGTATTAAGAAGCGTCCTAACATCCTTTGGCAATTTAGAAAAGCAAGGATGCGTGCGAAGTAGAGATAATATCCTATTTCCTTGAATATGCGTCAAATTGATATCTACGAAACAAGAAGCTAATTGTTCACGAAAAGATGGTTCTGTCGAAACAGTATTGAAAAATGAGGCTATCGGATCACTAGACTCAGAAGCAGAGGACGACAAAGAAGAAGACCCATTTTCTATATTGATGTCACGCCAAGTATCTATAAAATTATTAGAACGATTACATTCTGTAGATGTTGATGGACCAGGAATATCTTGCATATTATCTTGTATGTCTTGTATATTATCTAATTTTTTATATCTGCAAAAATTTTGCTTAATTCCCAACCTAATTCTACTTTTCTGCCTTGAGGATAACCTATGCAATGCTTTTCGCGAAGTAAAAAATTTTAAATTATTTGTTTTCATATTTACGTATTTTCCTCTTGGCTGCAGCTGAAGATTATATACTTCCAAAAATTGACTTAAAATTAATTCAAGAACTGTACTTCTCACATAAATTATTCTCCTTTTACTTCTTGTGCACTTAACACACAAATACACAATTGTAACAGTGAAATGATCGAAACGACCAAAAACAATTGCGCGCGCCAAATACCGATAAAGCTATGAGCAATATATAAGCTTCAACTGTTAGTTACCCAATCAGAGAGCATCAGATTATGGCGGGACATCAGATTATGGCGGGAAATAAGAGTATAACGGGATGCAAATTTTTACATAATGCATAATGCATAAGAGGATAAAATAATCAAAGTTTTTCATTTTTATTATCAAGATGAAAATGAATGGTTGTAATTGACTTACATTTACTTAAGCAAAAGTTTGTGTCTAGATCCAGACAAACAATATTGAAAGTAATAATAATTCACAAAAACGAAAAATAAAAATACTTGTGGAGATTTGAAAATCAGTGTAATAAGAGAAGAGTAAAGAACAACACAAGATATTAGAAAAAAGATATATTGGATCTATAATTAAAACTTTACGTGTAGTATTTTGCTTTTGCATTTCTATGTTCTGTAACACATTATGAATTAACATTTTAAATTAAATTTATATACTTTTTGTTTTTATTAATTATTACTTCAATATATGTTGCTCCTTGTTCCTAGTTTAGCTTATAACATATTAAGTTTAGTTTAATAATGTAATTTATAATGTAACGTAAGATATTGTCATATATAACATAATATCTTACGTTATCATTTCTTTGTATACTTATTACAACCGTAAATTATTGTAAGGAAGTTGATTATTGATCTTTTTTTCCTGACAATACATTTCAACAAAAATTAAAAATATTTTAATTTATATATATAATATACGTGTAATAATATATATATATAATTAACTTAATTAATATAATAATATGTATAAGTAACTTCCTTGTCATAATTTATGGTTGTAGTAAGTATATAAAGAAATTATTATATTTGAAAACTTACATGAGGCTCTCGATTGTCTGGAACGTAGCAATATGTCCAGCACTTGCTTCATTATTTGTTTCTTTATTGGCATTTCTTGAAATTTTATCTGATAGAGTAAGAATTTCTTCAAACCATAGTCCCAAGATGGGCTCGCTGTCCTCCTCTACTGACATAACAGTTTGTTCTATATATAGGAGTGAACACATATCGTTACATTAATATAATTATTCGCATGTAAATGTCAGCATGAACACTTTGAAGCTGCATTCAAGAGTGCATATTACATACCACTGTATATCACACAACTTGCTTCAAATTAATTTTCATGCATTAATTATAAAACAAAAATTAATATCTTAAATATTCTATGAAAATTAAAACACATTTTTTTAAAAATAGCATTGATATGTTCCTATATAATTGATTATATAATAAATAATAGTTGATTACATAATAAAAATATTGTATAATAAAAACAAAATTGCAAAATAAAATAAAAATTATCTAAATTTTTGTAGCATATACAAACATATCCTGAACAAATACACATTTTTTATGTAACTAATATACTTATTAAATATTAAAACTAAATACATATAAATATATATGCAATATATATTAGATAAATATATAATACATATCGTATATATATTTATACCTTCATCAGTAGAGTTCTCTGAGCAACTCAAAAGATCTTCATAGTATATAGTAGAATCGGATTGATTTAATGCGTCTCCTTCTAAAGGATGCTTTTGTACTCTTTTCAATGTACAAGCCTGCAAGAAGCAAAAAATGTACATGAGTAATAAGCTATTATTAGTTTTTTAAAATTAATATAAATGTTTATAAAATAATCCCTTACCTTTCTATAATTAATAGTTAGCTAAATAAAACAACAGATGATTTATATTAAGACTGTCACTCTCCAATAAGTAAATGATTTTGTAGAATCTATTAATAAAATTTAATTTCAAATAAATATATATAAATTCAATTTTTTTTCTAATGAAATATTATATATTAAGACTTTAATAATAATTAATATAATAGAAATTGGAAATATTGAAAATTACAATATTATACAATTAATAAATAAAATTTTTGTGTATAACATCTAAAGTAACAAATAGATGTTATTTATAGAAATTACTTACATGTCCTCCCGCACATGTGCTATTTTTGATAATGTTTGATACTTGTCCCAATATTTCTAATAGTAAATAGACTTTTTTCAATTATAATTGCCAAAGTATCATACTCTTCATCGATAATTTTTGCATTCTGGTTAGCTTGATTGTTTGTTGCAGTATTTGTACTACATTTAGGAGATACTGCATTTGTTATGCCAACTATACTTGATGCTGTTGTATTTACAATCGAACAATATAGACAAAACATAATCAGCAGTGACAATTTTTCCATTTTTTGTGGTGTAAAAGGTTCAAGTATCGGGAGAGATATCACATTATGTAAAATATTAATGTCGCTAACAACCAAATATAGGCCGTCTTATTGTATATGCATCTGACGCATTCACTGGCGGGCTGAATCCTTTTTTTGACAAATAAGCTTGATACTTTCACGTGTAGCGCGACAAATGTGGAAGATTTAAACACCTATGCAACAAAGTATCACCTGTTTTCATATATTCTGCAGTATATTTATATTGTTTGCAACAAATATCATCTGCAACATATTCGATTTTTACTTTCTGATTTTATTAATTTATTCCATTCTAAATTTGGTGGATTAAAATTACATGTATGACATCGGCTGTGTTCCGATATTCACTGCCAGTACTGAAAATCTATAGTTTTTGTCACGTATACTGTGAATATCGGAACACAGCTATTGTCAAAAAGAAATAACCTCAAATTTGTTAGTTCTTCTCGTTCATTATGAAACGTGTCCAAACAATGATATAAAAAATATATGAAGAGATTTCTTTAGAAATTGCATTTTATTTTCTATAATATTATATATTCTACATATAAAAAGAAACGAAGTATTACCTCGAAAATCACCTGACCATGTGGCTCACTTCTAATAAAAAGAATAATGAGCAACCGACAACCGACACCGCAAGAAATCAACACTAAAAACCAATAAAAGACCCAGATAACACCACGTCCGAAATCGGGACATAAGACGTCTTAAAGACGTGATTAAGATGTCTTTTAGACATCGTATCATAAGACGTCTTTAAGACATCTTTAAGACGTCTTATGTCCCGGTTTTGGACGTGGTGTTGTCTGGGGAGTCTTTCCATGTGATATGCAGTTTTGATTTGTCCTATACATCTGGGCAATTCCCATTCATATATTTGAAGTAAGCAAATCTTACAATTAATATAAACGTTATATTTCAGCAACATAAATAATAAATAAACGTTTTAGAAGTACTAAATATTATGATCATTTTATGTAAAACAAAATATATAACAAGAAATTCCTTATATTAATCTTTATTTAGTAGTTAGTATATTATAAAGATTAACAAAATAAAAATGAATTCAAAAGAAAATAAACATACAAAACATTAATTAAAATACTTCTTGTATTACAAAATACTAATTATAAAATATTATAAAAAATTAATTAAAATACTTACGTATTACATAAAGTATTATAATTGAGCATGCGTGAACTCGTCAAAAATCAGAATAAATGGTTAAAGAGAGAAATGGTAAATGTATATCCTTTTCTCTCGCAGAATTTTGCCCAGATAAATAACCTGATGGCAAGATTTTTAGAGCCATTCCAGAATACGTTGAAAATGTCCCGTTGCCAGTTGCCTAATCATTACAATCCAATTAGCGTCAAGCTAGTTCGACGCTGATTAGATCACAATGATTTTGCAACTGGCAACGGGACATTTTCAATGTATTCTGGAATGGCCCTTATTATATAGAATCTCCAAACAACACCACACAATACCGGAAATTATGCATGATTTAAAACGACAAATCCTGTTCGATTTCTGCCATCAATGTGCCGTCAGTTACATCAGCAGGCTCTACTCGATTTCTGCCGACAATTCGATATCAAATTTCATTGCGCAGATCCTGCTCGATTTTTATTATCAATCTGCTGTCAAAATTGCGCCGCACAGATCCTGCTCGGTTTCTGCCATCAATGTGCCGTCAATTACATCAGCAGGATCTACCCGATTTCTGCCGACAATTTGATATCAAATTTCATTGCGCAGATCCTGCTCGGTTTTTGTTACCAATCTGCTGTCAAAATTGCGCCGCACAGATCCTGCTCGGTTTCTGCCATCAATGTGCCGTCAATTATATCAACAAGTTCTGCTCGGTTTCTATTGACGATCTGTTGTCCAGTTATGTGAACAGATTTTGTTGTATGTCTGCTGACATGCTGGCAACATGATCGAATATATCAATTCCTCTATGCAAACTGTAGTCTTTCTGCCTTCAAAATTTGTAATGGGTGTTTGACGAAAATCTGTTCTAACAGATTTGGCTATCTGGGTGGATTTTTCCGAATGTAATGATACCATAATGACACTGGTAGATACATTGGATGTAAAGATCTTAATATTTATTATGCATTTTTCTGCCGAAAATGTGTCATTCAGATACGTCGTCGGACTTGTCCAGGTTCACAGATACACCGCTAGATGGCGCCACTGTCGCAAACCGCCATATTTGTCCAGGTTCACTGATAAACCGGTAGATGGCGCCACTGTCGCAAGACCCCATTGTTTTTTTCTTGGTTGTGTGCATGCGCACGTTCCGCTTTCTCTTTCTCTCCCGCTCTCTCTCTCCCTCTCACTCTCCTTCTCTCTCTCTCTCTCTCCCCCTCTCCCTCTTTCATTCTCTCCCGCTCTCTATCTCTCTCACGCTTTTTCTCTCTCCCTTCCGCTTTTTCTCTCTTTCTTCCTCCTGCCTTCTCTCTCTCTCTCTCTCTCCCGCTTCCTTTCTCTCACTCTCTCCCGCTGTCTTTTCTTCTTTACCGCTTTCTCTCTCTTTCTTTCTCCCGCTTTCTCTTCTCTCACTTTCTCCTTCTCATACCCGTTTTTTTCTCTCTCCCGCTTTTTCTCTCTCTCCCTCCCGCGTTCTTTCTCTCACTCCCGCATTTTCTCTCTCTCTTCCGCTTTCTTTCTCTCTCCCTCCCGCTTTCTCTCTCTCTCCCTCCCGCTTTTTTCTCCCTCCCGCTTTCTTTCTCTCTCCCTCCCGCTTTTTTCTCCCTCCCGCTTTCTCTCCCTCCCGCTTTCTCACCCACCCGCTTTCTCTCTCTCTCTCTTCCACTTTCTCTCTCTCTTATTCTCTCTCTCATAGTACACATATTCCGTACCTATTCTACACCTATTCCGTACCTATTCCGCATCCATTCCGCATCTATTCCGCATCAATTCCGCAACTTTTCCACAACCATCTCGCATCTGTTCCGCAACATTCCGCATCTTTTCCGTACCTATTCCGCATATCTATGTAACGATCCACTCCGTGACTCGTTACCCGGCCGTCAATCCGCCGGAAAGCTGCCGCCCGGCGAATACCGGCCGGGCACGATGCAGCAGCACATTGCGCCCTTTTAATTACGCTTAAAGATAGCGACAGTTTCGGGCCGTTATATGGCCGCCGGTATCCGAATATCGGGCCGTCGACTCAACGCTCGAAGCGCTCCGAGTCTCATCGAAAAGCGCCGAGCGACGGCTCCGTCCGCACCACCGCCGAGGCCGCCCGAACGACCCCGAATCCGCCCGAACGGTTGACAGTGTTTAACAATTAATGCTGAGACAATAGGGCCTCGCGATAACGACCGAAATTACCCGAGAGGGTAATTTCGGCGTATAAAACAGGCCGCTCCGACGCTAAGAGATCACTCCGTTTCCTGCTCCGCTCAGAGTCCGTACGGCCCTTGACACGAGCCCGAAACATCGACAGCTTCTCTTAGGAGAGAAACAGAGGTTGGGCGCACTCAGCCTCCGCCGAGAGCTTGCGGCATTTCCGAAGAAGGCTTTCTCTCAAACCTTTCCCGAATCTACGAGGTCGGGCGCACCCGGTCTCCGCTGAGAGTTCTCGGCACATTCGAAACTCCGAAAATCCGAACCGCGCGACGACGATACTCTACGGGTAGGGAGTCACTTGCCGCTGACGGGCGTTCCCGTCTAATCGTCGCATCCCGTTATAATCCCGAACAAAGATCAATCAAGGCATTAATTACCGCTGCGACGATATAAGCGTGCCCGCGCGCGCTCTCGCGCCCGCGCGCCCCGCGGCTACCAACGCCCAGACACACGCTCGGCATTTAAATCTCCATAATAGCCGAAAAACGCGTCACAACACCGCCTTCGGCGAGATACGAATACCGACGCCCGAGGCGTTTCCTAGAACGTTAAAGCGCCGGCCACGTACTTCGCGATATATGTATCGTCGGACAACTAATAAAAGAACTACTGCATAGTCCGAACCGCCGTTCATAGTCACCCCGCGTCCACCGTTCGCGTTTATTGTACATGCGCACACGCATCACTCGCACATATACCGTTCACGCATTCTGTACATAAACACACCGCTCACTCATTCACGCCTCGTTCGCACATATCTTTCAACGGCGCATTTGACGCACACGTTATACATGCACATACACGCACGCTGTAAATACGACCAAATACGCACACTGTAAATACGAACACACACACACACTGTAAACACGAACATACACACACCGTTACACACTTGTACATGCATTCTACACTTGAATAAATAATTACTTTACTCTAACACCGAGTCTGTTGTCTCGCCGACTCTTTCACGAGCCCTGATCCCGACCGAGCGAAGTCCGAGCCGCACTCGCGAAAGTGGTGCGTTACATCTACATCTCTCCGCATCCATCCCGCATCCATTCCGCACCTATTCCGCACCTATCGGCACCTATCGACACCTAATTCGCATACATTCCGCATCCATTCCGCATATACACCGAACCAATTCTGCATGCATTCCGCATCCACTCCACAACTATTCCGCATCCATTCCGCATCTATTCCGCATCCATTCCGCATCCATTCCGCATCTATTCCACATTTTTCCGCACTCATTCCGCATCCATTCCGCATCTATTCCGCACCTATTCCGCACCTAATCAGCATCTATTCCGAACCAATTCCGCATCCATTCCGCATCTATCCTGAACTAATTCCGCATGCACTCCGCATCTATTCCGCATCATTAATTCCGCATCCATTCCACATCCATTCCGCATCTATTCCGCACCAATTCTCTCTCTCCTCCGCTCTTTCTCCCGCTTTCTCTCTCTCTCCAGCTTTCTTTCTCTTTCTCTCCCGCTTTCTCTCTCTCTCTCTCTCTCTCTCTCCCGCTTTCTCTCTCTTCCGCTTTCTCTCTCTCTTATTACACATATTGAGCGCCTATTCCACACCTATCCCGCACCTATTCCGCATTCATTCCGCATCCATTCTGCAACCATTCCACATTTATTCCGAACCAGTACCACAACTATTCCGCATCTATTCCACATCCATTCCGCATTTATTCCGCATTCATTCTGCTTCCATTCCGCATGCATTCCGCATCCATTCAGCACCAATTCCTCATCTATTCCGCATCTATTCCGCACCTATTCTGAACCAATTCCGCATCTATTCCGCAACAATTCCGCACCTAATCCGCATTTATTCAGCATTCATTCCGCATCTATTCCGCACCAATTATATCTCTCTTTCGCTCTCTCTCTCCTGCTCTCTCTCACTCTCTCCCGCTTGCTCTCTCCTATTCTCTCTCTTCCTCTCTCTACTGCTCTTTCTCTCTCTGTCTCTGTCTCTCTCTCCTGCTCTCTCCCTCCTTCTCTCTCTCCTGCTCTCTCTCTTCCGCTCTCTCTCTCCTTCTCTCTCTCTTTCTTTCTCTCGCTCTTACTCTCTCCCGCTCTCTCTCTCTCTCTCACGCTTTTTTTCTTTCCCTTTCGCTTTTTCTCACTCTCCCGCTTTCTCTCTGTACGCACTCACACATGCACGCACACGTACTTACACTCGCACACATACGCATGCATGCACACGTACGCGCGCGCGCATTCATACATGCGCGCGCTCTTATGCGTGCGCGCGCATTTGCATTCTCATTTTGCTGTGTGTGCATATGTGCGCGCGTACGTACCTGTGCGTGCATGTGTGCGTGCGTACAAAGAGGGAGAGAGAGAGAGAGAAAGCAACATTTATTTAGCGCCCTGGGACAGGTCCCCTCAAGCGCAAAAAGCCAGTACATAGAAAATACAATAAAAAATAAAGTAACAAATTTACAGTAGTACAAATAAGTGTAAGTGTAAGAGTGTGTGTGTGTTCGCATGCCTGGGCGTGTGTGTTTGTATGTCTGCGTATGTGTCTAAGTAAATTAGCAAATTAGCATAAGAAACAGATGACAGCAGAAATTATAAAAAATTTACAGTAGAGAATTATAGAAATTACAACTGAGTACAACTCAAGATCAGTTTTGAGGTTGAAATGTAACAGGCGAGCCAGAGAGAGAAGGTAGTCATATTAACATAGGGAAGTGACCTCAAGTAGATGCGTGAAGAGCCTAAGTTTGAAAGCAGTTAAGTGCGAGCGTCTCGCACACTCGAAAAGAGACCATTCCATAGTCTGATGGCGGCTAGTCTGAAGGAACGCTTGTAGCATTCAGTCCTGCACAGTGGTAACGCAAGGTCACCAGTCGATGCTCTCGTTGTTCTGCCTGTAATTTGTGTTCTAAGGTTGTAACTCTCAGGCAAGAGGACTGGCTGCCTCGTTTGTAATAAGTTGAAAAGCTGACATCCCACGAAGTAGTCACGTCTTACACCAATTTTAAGCATTCGTAGTTTACAGTAGTAGGATGTGATGTGAACATCAGACCGAATGTCGAAAACGTATCTGATACATCCGTTTACAGCTCTATATAGCATAAGGTCACACTCGGCAGTCATGTTTGTGAAAGCCGCACAGCAGTAATCAATATATGGAGTGATAAGTGATGTGACGAGCCGGAGCCTCAGACTGGTAGGGAAGAGGTGTTTATACAGTTTAAGCCTATACAGAACAGATCTTATTTTGCCGGTCGTGCTGGTCACCTGCTTCTCCCAAGATAGATTGTTGGTAATGACTACTCCAAGATACTTGATCGACGAAGAGTACTGTATCGGGGTCGCATCGACAACGATACTTGGTATCGAATCCAGATCCAGAGTATTGATGTACCTTGCAGTACCGAAGATGATGGACTGAGTTTTGTCAGCGTTGATAATAAGCTCATTCGCTGTTGTCCAGTGGATGACAGAACCGATATCTTCGTTCACGCTATGTATTGCTCTTGCAAGTTCTCCCGGCTTACAGTGGAGATAAATTTGTAGATCATCGGCATAATAATTATACTTACAGTTCATGAGTACTTGTCCGAAGTCTGACAAATAAAGCGTGAAGAGCAGCGGCCTAAGCACGGAACCCTGAGGTACGCCCGCTCCTACCGGGGTCGAGGACGATATTGTTCCCGACGCACCATCCCTGACACGCTGTGTCCTGCCAGTCAGGTACGAGAATATCCAACACAGTACATTGTCTGAGAAGTTCAAAGTCTTGAGTTTTCTTAATAAAGTCAAATAGTCCACCCTGTCCTTGGAGAAGTCGAAGAAGACAGACACTGTGACCATTCTAAGGTCAGCTGCCTGTCTTACATCATCGAGCATTCTTATAAGGCATGTTTGAGTTGAGTGGTTCCTGCGGTAGGCGAACTGACAAGGATCGAAGAGTTTCAAGTCCTCCAGATAGCATCGGATCTGCTCACAGACCACACGCTCCAAAGCCTTTGACAATACCGGCAGGATGGAAATAGGTCTATAATGTTTAGCCAATGTAGGGTTCTTGACCTTCGGAATGGGGCAGATGAGCGCCGACTTCCACCCAGTCGGAAAGAAGCCACTTGACAAAGAGCAATTAAAAAGGTGTTCAAGAATAGGCAAGATGGAATCCATAATGAGCTTCAGATATTTTGCCGAGATGCCGTCCGTGCCAATCGCGTTGGATGTTGTCCTGATAACCGCTCTCCTAATGTCGAGCGCTGGGACATATTTCCAGTAGAAACTCGTATCCTCGTAGCGCCCGCTTAATAGCTCGGCGAAGGAGAGTCGAAGGTCTTCAGCATCACACATTCTCCCGTCACCCGCAAAGAACGCGTTTAGTTCCTCCACCGAGTGTGAAAGACGCGCTCCAGAGTCCTTGCCCTTAATTAAGCCAAGGTGTCGCAGGCCGTTCCACACCTCGCAGGCTCCTTCCATCCTACCGAAATGCTGAAGGTAATAATTACTCTTCGCAGTGCGTATCATTCTTTGTGTGTTGTTTCGCAGATGCTTATATCTGTCATAGTTATAGTTAGTTCTTCTCCTGCACCAAAGTCTCCTTGCTTGATTCCTCTCATGCATGGCCTGTCTGATGTCATCCGTCAACCATGGCGCTGGGAAGTTCTTAAACTGTCGCCTTTTGAGAGGTGCATACTTGTTGAGGAGGCCCATCAGATTGGCGGTAAGAATATCAATCTTGTCATCCATGCTGTCTGCCGCCATCAGCTCCAACCAATCAACCTCACCGACATCAGAGGAGAGCATAGCTTCATCCAGTCTACCCCTATCTCTGCAGGTTACCGTCCTTCCACAGCTCCTTTCAATCCTTACTCCATATTTTATGTAGATAAGATCATGCGCCGATAAGAAAGCGACATCACGCTGTCCGTATTCAGTCACCTTTTCAGCATCGTCAACGATGCACAAGTCCAGTAGTGTGCTTGAATTTTTAAGGTGATGCGTGGCACCAAAGGGAACCAGATGCAGACCCGACGAAGCGACGAAGGTGTTCATCATCTGGCCGTCATATGTACGTTGCAGCATATCTGCATTGAAATCCCCGAAGATGACAGAGTGCCTATAATTAACCTGCAGTTCAAGGAACAGTTTAAAGAAGTCGTTGAGGTAACCAGAGTTAGGCGGTCGATAGACGATCGCAAGAAGAAACTTGGATGCATCCCTGAAACAGATCTCCGCGACAATGTATTCAGGTCTGTGAGCAGGTGCACCCGCAGAATCTCTGAGGACCGCAGCACAGAGGTTGTCCGCCAAATAAAATGCCACTCCACCTCCTACTCTCTCGCTCCTATCACATCTATGGAGGGCGTATCCGGGCAACGCAATCATGGCATCCGCAACCTCAGGTCGCAGCCACGTCTCAGATATGCAGATAATATGGTAATCCGCTCTCATGAAGTAGAATCGAAACTCGTCCAGATGTGCCATGAGCGATTGACAATTTACATGGCAGATCTTCAGTCCGTCTGTGGGTTGTCAGACTAACCATAATTGACATTCGCCATTCTGTCCCTGATTTTACGTCCTAGTACAGCACACTTTTTAGTGTCTGTAGCCATGTGGCTCTGATCATTTATCCGCATTTGTTTCGACAAACAGGTGGCTGATTCTTCTTGGTGCAGTCTCTCATTTCATGATCACCCGCGCAGTGGCCACACGCAGGCCCCGCCTTACAATTTGCAGCCAAATGACCGAAGTGAAGACACCTATAACATTGGACTCTCACATAATCTGCGAGAGAGCACGCTGTATACCTTAAAAAAATGCGTCCGCTCTTGAGTAAAGCGCCACGCAGGGCTGGCGTGACTTCCAGAATGCAACTAGTGTAGCGTCTATTCGTTCTGGCCGGGTAAACGTAGATGACCTTCAGATCTTCACCAGCATCAGGTCCCAAATTTTGCGCTACCAGCTCTTTCCCGATCTCATCTGCAGTCATCTCGGCGGGAATGCCATGCACTATAAGCCTAGGATTGACCTTAAGATATTCTTCCACTTTTAATCCCGCGTTGACCAGACCCGAGTGTGCCTTAATTCGCTCAATGTCGGTAAGAAAGCCTCAATTCTTACTCCTTTGTTCCCCGTGAGTGAGACCCTGTTTATCCGCAAGCCACAGTCCGACGGCTTAAGGACCTTGAACAGCGTCTCCCTAGTAACCTGTAATGAAGCATATTTATCCATCCGATTTTCATCAGGCAGTATCACAAAGCTTGAAGTTTTGGGTATCGCAGGACCGCCGGCGACACGAACATCCACCCCTGAAGTGGAGCCCACCGCCGATGCATACGATCCTGGCCGCACAGCAGCAGATGCCGTGGATGTTTCACCCTTATCCATCTCTCTAGCTAATCCGCACCGCTCGCGCTCCCCCAACGCCTCAAAAACCGCGCACCTAACATCCTCCACCGAGCACACGAATTTGAAAGAGACTGTGTGTGTGTGTGTGTGTGTGTGTGTGTAAGAGAGAGAGAGAGAGAGAGAGAGAGAGAGAGAGAGAGAGAGAGAGAGAGAGAGAGAGCGAGTGAGTGGGCGAGAGAGCGGGAGGGAAGAAGAGAGAGGGAGAGAGAGAAAGCGGGAGAGAGAGAAAGCGGGAAAGAGAGAAAGCGGGAGAAAGAGATTATAATCTTAATAAGATATAATATAAATATTGACAAATATGCAAAACATATCGAAAAACAAAGACAAACAGTGAGAACGAAAATGTTATCGCAATTATTGAAAGACATGGTGATAGTTACACGCACGTACGCACACACGCACGCACGCACGTATATATTTTTTAATATCTTACTATACTTTGCAGAAATATGTGAAATTTGTTTAAAAAAGACATCACAGATGTTAAAAAAAAGCGGTAAGTATATCTTTCTCTAGCCAAAATAGTTCTTTACAAAAATTAATCGCCATCAAATATATTATCTTTTCAAAAATTATATAAATTATGTATTTTTTACCTTAACAAAAATTAATCGCCATCAAAAATATTTCTTCTCTGAAATTATATTTATAAATTATATTTTATCTTTATTAATAAACGGGAAAAAAACTTAAAATATTAGCATCAAAAAGAAGTGAAATCAAAAAATCACGCTAAGTAAATTTAGAAAAATATAATGTATAATTTTTAGATGAATTATTTTCTATAATTAGAGTAAATCTATTTAATGTAAGATGCAGAAAATATTAAAACTGCGAAACTTTGCATTCCTTTATCTATCTAATATTGCATTCTATTCTATTTGCAGAAGCAAGTGAAATGCAATAAAATATATATATAGTATGTTATATATAGTATGCTCACCCCCCTACTATGGTAGGGGGTGAAAATATATATATAATAAACTTTATTTATATCTCTAAATAATTATTCACATTTATTTAATCCAAATATACTTAAACGTATATTCAAGAAAAGATAATACGACAAGAATGTAGAAAATTTAAAAATTAAAGTTTAATGCAAAAAAATATAAAGTTAAAAAGATAACAGTTAAAAAATTAAAGTTAAAAAATTAAAGGAAACATATTTTATGTAAAAATTTATAGTTAAAAAAATAAAAGCTAAAAATTAAAGTTAAAAAAGTCAAAGTAAAAAAATTACATTTGCATAAAACTTAGCGCTGTTTTTCCAAGTTTTTTTTGCAAATAAAATTTTTTACCTTTATTTTTTAATTTTACTTTTTTAGCTTTTATTTTTTTAATTATAAATTTTTGCATAATATATCTTTATTTTAATTTTTTAATTTTAATTATTTAACTGTAATTTTTGTAACTTTAAATTTGCATTATAATAAATTATAGTAAAAGGCTCTATTATACTCATGTATCAGGATAAGAGGAATTGGCAATTGAGAGCCGGGCGCAAGAACTCAAGCGCTAAGACTTTGGTTGTAATCTTCTTTATTTACTTGAACTTCAACGTTTCGGTCCTTCCTTTGGAACATTTTCAGCATTATGTTTACAGAATAGTGTACAAAATAATACTGACGGATTGTGAAATAACAAGATCATAAAAGAATGAACTTTGATAACAGATAATAAATGATCGTTACACAATCCATCAATAGAATTTTACGATGTAATACCTTTTCATGAATATACGTTTGAGTTTATTTCAATTAAATAAATATAAATAAATATTTAGAATTGTAAATAAAATTTACTGTATATACAACAGTATATATAAATATTTTTAAATATATAATAATTGATAAAACAGTATATAATAATTGGAAAAACAGCGCTAAGTTTTTTGCAAATGTAATTTTTTTACCTTGATTTATTCAACTTTAATTTTTAGCTGTTATCTTTTTAACTATAAATTTTTAAATAAAATATGTTTTCTTTATTTTTTAACTTTAATTTTTTAACTGTTACCTTTTTAACTTTAAATTTTTTTGCATTAAACTTTAATTTTTAAATTTTCTACATTTTTGTCGTATTATCTTTCCTTGAATATACGTTTGAGTATATTTGGATTAAATAAATATGAATAATTATTTAGAGTTATAAATAAAGTTTATTATATATATTGTTACGTCCGTGTAACGTCCGTATTTCATTACATCCCTGTATCCGTCTACGATCATCGAGTCTTCTGTGAGATCAAGGAACATCGCTTTGTCAAGGCGTTGTTGATCAACAACTGTGATCGAGAGTCCGAGTTCCGTGTCTGTCAAAAGCAGACGTATTTTGACCTATCGGGGTAATATGCATTATACATGCATTTCCTTGTGTATTTTATTGTCTTCATATATTGGCTCGCAATAATAAAGGTCCTTTCCTCCATACGAGGGTTAATTCATTTAACGCGCGAGTGAACGGCGATACGTGACGCGGTAATCGAGATCGCTCGCGGATCGGTCCCGCGGACGTAACATTTTGGGGGCTCGTCTGGGATCGTACGGACGACGAGCCGTTGTGAAAGAACATTGTATAGTGTGTGAAATCTGTGAAACAACGAACAGAACATCATGTCTTCGGTACACTCTCCGAGAATCACCCGATCTCAGGCTCCACTTCGAGCAGCGACCAGCGGAGAGACTCCGGAACATGTGGATGCATTGCAAGCCGCATTGGAGGAAATTAGACAGCTACGAGGGGAGCGTCTCCAGCAGCAGACTCACTTCGAGGCAATGCTGCAACAGCGGGACGACGAGCTGCGCCGCTTGGAGGAGAGATTCTTTCTGCGAGAGCGAGAGCGAGCAGAAAACCAACTAAGTCCTCTCCAACATAGAGCTAATAATAATAGAATAACCGATAATTCCGCGCGTAATAATATTGAGCTCGAGTATAAGCTCAAACCGGGGAATTTTGACGGAGGTGTTCCCTTGCGCGAATTTCTTGCCCAATTCGATCTCATAACGCGGGCTAACGGGTGGAATTCGTTCCAAAAAACGTTGGCTCTGGCAGCTTGTTTGAGAGGAAAAGCGCGGACCGTTTTAGATGGAATTTCCGAAATCGAAAACTTAGAGTTCGCGGATCTCAAATCAAAATTAGAGTTACGTTTTGGTGAAGGGCATTTAGTCCAGACTTATTATACACAGTTTACAAATCGTAGACAAAAGAATTCAGAAGATTTAGCTTCTCTTGGCGCGGACTTAGAAAGATTGTCGCGTTTAGCATACCCGGAATGTTCCCACGAAGTAAGGGACAAAATTGCTTGCGCGCAATTTATAGCCGCATTATCGGATGGCTTTGTTAAAAGAACTCTACAATTAGAGAGTATCTCGTCTTTAAAGTCGGCCATAGAGAGAGCAATGGCAGTTAAAGTCATTCAGGAAAATAGTTTCACAAAAAATAAAAATTATCAAAACGAGAATTACGGAAAATTCAATAAATTTAACAAATATAATAAATTTAATAAATTTGATAAGTTTAACAAATTCGGTAACAAACAAAAGAACGAGGAAAACGAAACAAAAGAGAAAGAAACCGGCAAAAAGAAATTTGAGAATAAAAATAAAAATTTCTCAAGAAACGGTTCGAAAACTAAAAAAGAATGTTGGCAATGCGGCGCTGAGGATCACTTCCGTTCCGAATGTCCATCGCTTTCGGGAAACAAGGACTAGTCGAACTTTGTGAGGCATCAGATTTGACTGATAGCGAAAATGCCCCAGATATTATACAATGTTCTAGAATAAGTAGAATTAAGAATAATTTCTATTATAAGGGTAATTTAGATGGAGAAATCTGTCGTTTTAGAATTGATACGGTCTCCGATGTTTCGATTCTTAGTGAGAAATTTATTAAAGGGCCGAAAGAACATTTCGAGATAGAGAATTGTTGTCTTAAATATCCAACCGGGGAGTTAATTAAAGTGAAATATAAAGTGAATGTTGTGATTGAATTGGGAAAACATGTCGTAGAGATTCCGATAATTGTAGCGAATATTTCAGACGATTGTATTTTAGGAATTGATTTTCTTAAAAAAATAAATTTAGAAAGAATTTTTGAATCTCAATTCGATAATTTCGAAAAGAATAATAGAAATGAATTTTCTTGTTCGCGAATTGTTAAAGAGAAAGTCCCTAATTTTCTTGAGACCTTTTTCGAAGAAAATTCCAAAAATTTGATTTCCTCTCAAAAAGATATTTTTGCTCATTTCTTAATAAAATTTCAAGATGTCTTTTCAGAAGATTTAATTGCAGGAAACTGTGAAGTTTTAGAACACGATATCAAGATTACGGATTCCAAGCCGATTAAACAAGCTCCACGAAGAGTTCCAATACATCTCAGGGAGGAAGTAGATCGAATCATTAAAGAAATGAAATCACAGGGAGTAATCGAAGAATTTCGAAGTCCATGGGTTTCCCCTGTCGTATTAGTAAAAAAGAAGGATGGTTTGTTTAGATTTTGTGTGGACTATAGGAAGCTCAATTCGTAACGGTGAAAGACTCTTACCCTCTGCCTCGTATTGAAGATATCCTAGATCAACTGTCTGGAAATTCTCTACTTTGGATTTAAAGAGTGGGTATTGGCAGGTCAAACTTAGCTCCAAAGACAAAGAGAAGACAGCTTTCTCTGTAGGAAATGGATTATGGCAGTTTAACGTCATGCCATTTGGACTTTGCAACACCTCAGTTACCTTTGAGCGATTAATGGAGAAGGTTTTTCAGGAAATCTTATCGAAGATCTGTTTGGTATATCTTGATGATGTTATTGTTTTCAGCAAGACATTCGAAGAAATGATAGAAAACCTGAGGAAAGTCTTTCTTCGCTTATGCTCAGCAAATTTGAAAATAAATCCCAAGAAGTGTTCGCTCTTTGGAAGAGAGGTGAAATATCTTGGTCATGTTGTCTCTGAACAAGGAATTACGACAGATCCTGAGAAGATTTCTGCTGTTAGGAATTGGCCTGTCCCTCGGAATAGAAAACAACTTCGAAGTTTTCTGGGATTCTGTTCCTATTATAGGAAATTTATTAAAGGCTTTTCCTTAATAGCGAAACCTTTATTCACACTTACAGAACATCAAGTGAAATTTGAGTGGAATTCATCTTGTGAAGAGGCATTTAATGGATTGAAACAGAGATTAGTTTCTTCGCCAATTTTATCTTTCCCGAAGGAACAAGGACAATTTATTTTGGATAAGGATGCTTCAAATCATAGGATAGGAGCAGTACTATCGCAAGTTCAGGATGGTTCAGAGAAGGTCATTGCTTATTTCAGTCGAGTCTTAAGTAAAACAGAGAAGAATTATTGCATAACACGCCGTGAATTATTAGCAATTGTGGCATCTTTGAAGTCTTTCCACCATTATTTATATGGAAGGAAGTTCCAAATTCGGACAGATCATATTTCTTTGAGATGGCTCTTAAAGACTTGGAAGGACAATTGGCTCGATGGCTAGAAAGATTACAGCAATACGAGTTCGAAATAATTCATCGGAAGGGACGACTACATCTAAATGCAGATGGATTGTCAAGACGCCCTTGTTCAGAATTCGGTTGTGTTTATTGTGCGAAAGTAGAGTTGAAAGAAAAGTCTGTTGCTCGTATAATTCTGGGAGAAAATAGTTTAGAAGAATGGCGTAATAGACAAATGGGAGATCCCATTATTTTAATGTTCCTTCAAGGGAAAGAAATAAATGAACATCCTAATTTGCAGGAAATTAATAGAGATATTTCCGTAAAAATTTATTGGTCCTATTGGGATGCTTTGATTCTAAAGGATGGAGTTTTATATAAAAAGTGGGAATCTCCTAATCTTAAATCAGAAATTTTTCAGATTATCGTTCCTAAGGATTTCATCAGTCAAGTAATGGAGGAGGCACATGATTCTGCGTTTGGTGGCCATTTTGGGGTGAATAAAACGTTGGAGAAGATTCGAAAACGTTTTTATTGGGCTACCTGCAAGAACGACGTGGAAGATTGGTGTCGATCCTGTAAAGTTTGTGTAGCAAGGAGAGGTCCGTCAGGAAAAGGGAAATCACCTCTTCAAGTTTTTAATGCTGTTTTTCCATTTGAGAGGGTACAAATGGATATACTTGGCCCTCTTCCGACTACCACAATTGGAAATCGATATTTATTGGTGATCATAGATTGTTTCACCAAATGGGTTGAGGCTTTTCCGTTAAAAAATTTCAAAGCGAGAACGGTAGCCAATATATTTGTGAAGAAATTTGTTTCTCGACATGGAGTTCCTTTAGAGGTTCATACTGATCAAGGGAAATGTTTCGAATCCAAGATCTTTCAAGAGATTACACGTCTTTTAGGGATTAAGAAAACGAGAACGACTGCTCTACATCCGCAGTCAGATGGGCAAGTGGAGTGTCATCACCAAACAATTCTAAATTATTTGGCTAAATTTGTTTCAGATGATCAGAAGGACTGGGATGATTGGATTTCCATGTATTTATTGGCTTATCGTTCTTCGAAGTATGAAGCCACGGGTGCTTCCCCTGCAGAATTATATTTCGCACGAGATTTAAGACTACCCTTGGATTTGTTACGAGGGAGTCCTTCAATAGATAGAGAAGTAGTTCTTCTGAAGAATATATGCAGAAATTGAGAGAGAAATTGGACAATATTCACAAAAGTGCGACGTATGAATCTTCAATCTCTTCGTTCCAAGATACGGTATGATCGTAGAGTTAGAAAAATTAATTTCAATGTTGATCAGGAGGTTTGGTTGTATAATCCTCGTAGAGTAGAGGGTAAATCTCCTAAATTACAAAGTAATTGGGAGGGACCCTATAAAATAATCAAAAGACTTAGTGATGTAGTTTTTGGAATTAGAAAGTCAAATAGACACAAATGCAAAATTGTGCATTCGGATAGATTAGCTCCTTTCTATAATCGAAGATTAGATTGAACTAGAAATCGGAGCCCACGATAGATTACATATAGTTTAATTTAAGGGTCTAACATTCTTCAAATTTTCTGCCGTAAGATATTTTACAGGGAAATTCCATCTTCTATTTGGCAATGACGCAGAGAAGTTTTATCTTCAATTTGGCAACGACGCAGAAAGCGAAGATGAATTTAAGAAAAAAAAAAGAAGACGGAGAGCATCGAAGGGACGAAAACTGCCTCACCCTGTGGATATTTTGATCCGTGGTTTTTCCCGGGGGCTTGGGCAAATGCCGAGGCAGGGGCTTGAGGAGTCCTCTGAGAAGGGCATTGGGTCCACGGAATGTTACCCCTCTCTTGCCTGAAGAATATTGAAAATTTCCAAGATTGGAAAGTCGTTAGAACCCAAGAAGATGTGCGGTTCGTTTACCTAGAACAACAGTTCAGGGAGAACATGAAGACACATCAGGGACTGCAAAGCGACAAGATTCCTAAGAGGAATTATTCCAGACGCTGAATTAATTGTCGGGACGACAATTTTGAAGAGGAGGGCAAGTGTTACGTCCGTGTAACGTCCGTATTTCATTACATCCCTGTATCCGTCTACGATCATCGAGTCTTCTGTGAGATCAAGGAACATCGCTTTGTCAAGGCGTTGTTGATCAACAACTGTGATCGAGAGTCCGAGTTCCGTGTCTGTCAAAAGCAGACATATTTTGACCTATCGGGGTAATATGCATTATACATGCATTTCCTTGTGTATTTTATTGTCTTCATATATTGGCTCGCAATAATAAAGGTTCTTTCCTCCATACGAGGGTTAATTCATTTAACGTTGCGCGAGTGAACGGCGATACGTGACGCGGTAATCGAGATCGCTCGCGGATCGGTCCCGCGGACGTAACAATATATTTACACCCCCTACCATAGTAGGGGGGGTGAGCATACTATATATAGCATAATATATATATATATTTTATTACATTTTACTTGCTTCTGCAAATAGAATAGAATGCAATATTAGATAGATAAAAGAATACAAAATTTCGCAGTTTTAATATTTTCTGCATCTTACATTAAATAGATTTACTCTAATTATAGAAAATAATTCATCTGAATATTATACATTATATTTTTCTAAATTTAGCGTGATTTTTTGATTTCACTTCTTTTTGATGCTAATATTTTAAGTTTTTTTCCCGTTTATTAATAAAGATAAAATATAATTTATAAATATAATTTCTGAGAAGAAATATTTTTGATGGCGATTAATTTTTGTTAAGGTAAAAAATACATAATTTTTATAATTTTTGAAAAGATAATATCTTTGATGGCGTTTAATTTTTGTAAAGAACTATTTTGGCTAGAGAAAGATATACTTAGCGCTTTTTTTTACATCTGTGATGTCTTTTTTAGACGGATTTCAAAAACCGAAGATATTACACACGTGAAAATTGGTATTTAGATTCTTCTTTAAAAATAAAGAAATATGTGTTTTACCATTTTCCGAAAATCCAGTAAAGGGAGATGAAAAAGAGGGGTGAATTTTTTTATAATGATACCTACATATATCTCAAAAACCGAAGATGTTAGAAAAGTAAATATTTACATTTTAAATCTTCATTATAAAGTAAGTTTACGTGCCAAATTTCTTGCTCCTAATATCAGTAGTTCTCAAGATATGAATATCAGTAAAAACGTGCGTACCGAGCGCGCGAGGAACAAACGCCAGCTAGTTAGAATATATACAGGGTGAGTCTTTTTAATCTGAACTGGCAAATATTTGGAAATCACGTGGTTTTAGAAAAAAATGTATCAGACAAAAGTTGTAGGTTATCGAGGGGGACATAATATTATGACCTAGAATTGCCCTTGAGTGGCGTTTTTCAAGGTCATTTAAAGGTCAACCTAGTTTTTTAAAATGGAACCACCCTATTCTTCTTATATAAATCGATTCCTCGCAATATTCTGACATAAAAAGTTATGAGTATGATAGCCAAAAAGTGAATGGTTTACAAGATATTTTATACTTTAATTTGACATAATCTTACATAAACTATGAAATATCTCAGAAAATATTCATTTTTCGATTATCTTACCTCAATACTTTTATGCACAAAATAATGAAAGGAATTAATTGGTGTAAAGAAAATAATGTTGCGAAAAAATAAACATATCTCTGAAACTATGAACGATAGCGACTTTTACCACTCTTGAACTTTTGTTCCAAATAGTCTATTTATGAAGAATTCATAGTCAAATCTGGGTGCCACAGAAATCGTAATCTCCCCACAAAATTACTCAAGGTGATGATCTTGACAACATATTTCAAAATTATCGAAATCGGGAGATGGTCCTTATCTCTATATAATTATCGATAATTGTTTTATACTTACAATTAGTAACGATATCTCTATAGGTACAGAGTCCTTTCGATAGATGTAGAATATATCTCTCTGTTACATCGTATTCATAGCGGCAATATAGAAGGTCATTCCTATAGGGGATACATAATTGCTGGATCTAAAGTATTCGATAACACAATAATTAAAATGGAACGCAACTTGCGTACGAAAAGATCAATTTGCTTTGTATTTTCTGGAATTGGATTACAATGTCTTAACATGGGTAAGTAAATCAAATATCATATTACAATATAACATTTAACAATTGATAAGACATATAATATGTTTGTTTGCAATTAACATTTAATAATTTTTAAAGTATACATATGTACACATATGTTGATATTCTATACATACGTATATGTATTGGAATATAACAAAATTAACAGTTATAATAACTACAGTTATAATAACTACAGTTTGCTAATTTTGTAATTCATTGAGTTACATTTATTAAGTATAATAATAACTAAATTTTGACATAAACTAAAGTATAAATAATAATAATGATACTGTAGGCAGCACGTGCAAAATAACGATTTCCAGAGATTATATTTTATTTATGTATGTTTAGATCAATTATAAAAAATATTAAATTATTTGAAACTATGTATTAACAACATTATGTAATTATATTCTTCTAACGTAATTAGATTCTTTTAAAACATTGGTAGGTCGAGCTTTAATGAAAAATCCAGCATTCACTAAAGCAGTCCAGAAATGCGACACTGTTTTGAGATCTCACGGTATATTTCTCACAGATATTCTAATAAATGAAGACAAACATATTCTCGACAACGTAGTCAATTTATTTGTCGGCCTTATTGGACTACAGGTACATATATGCGCATATAAAATATATATGTATGTCTATACATATATGTTGCAGAATTTTTTTGTATTTATTCTGATTTTTTATAAAGCATACATTTAGAGACCAGTTTTTTATTTTATAAAAAACTAGTTTCTTGTAAACAAACTGAAATTGAAAGCCTGTTACATATACATATAAGGGTGATTCATTTTAATCGCCCCAGGCATATATCTCTCGAACTGTACGTTGTTTAAAAAAATGTTCCCAAATAGAACTTACTCTGTTTCAAGGGCGACATCTTATTATGGACACAAGTCCTATCTAGGTGGAGGTGCCTCCAAGATTTCAAGGTGATCTCTGTTTTTTAAAATGGAACCACCCTAATTTTTTTATATAAATAGATTCTCGCAATTTTTGACATAAAAAGTTATAAGGATAGGATGGCTAAAAAGTGACTAGTTTACTAGATATTTTATACTATAATTTGGCATAATTTTACATAAACTATAAAATATCTTGTCAAATATTCATTTTTCAATGACCTTATCTCAATACTTTTGTACACAAAATAATATGTAAATATGTAATTTCCAAATAATTACTACATAATTTTTCTTAAAAAGAACTATGTTTTCTTTACACCAATTGATTCCTCTCATTAATTTGTGCATAAAAGTACTGAGGTAAGATCATCGAAACATGAATATTTAACGAGATCTTTCATAGTTTATGTAAAATTATGCCAAATTAAAGTATAAAATATCTCGTAAATTAGTCACTTTTTGGCCATCCTATCTTTATAACTTTTTATGTCAAAAATTACGAGGAATCTATTTATATATAAAAATTAAGGTTTTAATTTAAAAAAACAAAGATCACCTTGAAATCTCGGAGGCACCTCCACCTAGATAGGACTTGTGTCCATAATAAGATGTCTTCCTTGAAACAGAGTAAGTTCTATTTGAAACATTTTTTCAAATAACGCATAGTTCGGGAGATATTTGTCTGGGGCGATTGAAATGAATCACCCTTATAATTGTATGCAGTAGGCTTAATTTGTATTATTTTATAATATTATTTTATTCGAAAGAAGTAAAAAGGTGGATGTTTTATATGTATTGCAGATCGGAATAGTTGGTATCTTAACAAGCATTGGTATCACTCCTGATATTATAATAGGTCATTCTATTGGCGAGTTGGTTTGTGGATATGCCGATGGATGTTTGACGGCCGAAGAAACAATCATGTTGGCATATTATGTCAGCTTAGCATTTCTTAAGTCAAAAATAATAGATGGCTTAATGGCTGAAATTAATCTCGATTTCAAAACTTTGAAGAATATATGTCCATCGGATATTGATGTAGCTTGTTACAATAGTTTCCATAATTGTATTGTGAGTGGATCAACAAACTCTGTAAGAGCATTCCTCGCTAAGCTGCAGGTTTGAAAATAGTATAAATAATACTTATCCTGCTTATAATTATATTGAATTTAATAAATGATAAAATTTATTTTTATTTAGAGTGATAATGTTTCTGTAAAAGAAATTTCTTGTGGACGTATACCTTTTCATAGTCGTTACGTCGAGCCCGCAAAAATTAAACTTTTGGAATACTTAAATCAAATATTGCCACAGAAAGCGTCTCCGAGCTCAAAATGGTTGAATATGTTTTCTTCTGAATAGTTCAGCGCAACTACAAAAACATGTTTAGTAAAATATTATGCAAACCATCTACTAGCCCCGGTATTACTCAGAAGCTGTGCATTTTATTCCAAACGACGCAGTGACGATTGAGATAGCGCCGCACGACATGCTACAATACATTCTTAATGACTCCTTAGAGACAACAGTAACAAATGTCGCGTTATACAAGTTCTCTCACGAACCGAATATTGAAATATTTTTAGATGGAATTGGAAAACTTTATAATGCAGGATTATAGCCGCAAATCGCAAATTTATATCCGGAAGTAAAGTATCCTGTAAGTCGTGGTATACCGATGATTTCCCATCTTGTAAGGTAAATTCTGTTTGAAACAGCATAAGTTCTTTTTACTATAGAAGAGCAAAATATATTATAATTTCAAAAATTATAAAATTAAATTGCATTATTTTTGACCGTTTAAAATGGTAAACAAACCAAGACTAATGTTTTATACAGAGTTGATTTAATGACATGCTTTGCAGATGGGATCATTCCGAAGATTGGTATACATATCATTATTCCGGACAAGGAAAACTGGACAATAGAGAAGCAATTGTTACTGTTAATATAGCAGAGGAAGAATTTAAATATATGACCGGACACGTCATTAATGGAAAAAATTTATTACCGGCTACAGGATATCTTTTACTTATATGGCAGATGATCGGCTGGTTAGAAAAGCAATGTCACCTCGATATACTAATTGTATTTGAAGATGTCAATTTTCTACGCTCTACAATTTTGTCACAACAAAACCCAGTCGATTTAACTCTTATGATCCAGGGAGGTAACTTGTGCAATTAAATTAATTTTGTAAACTGTAGATATACAAAAAATAAAATATTTTTACATAAAATTTAAATAAGAGAAAAAATTGAGTTGAGAAAGATAAATTGAGAAAAGATTTGTATCCAACAAATTGTTAGCAGTGGCAGCAGATTTGAGCAAAAATTGCAGTATATTGGCACTAACTGCGTCTGCAATAAGCATGTTTTCTGCTGACAAAAGTTGGTAAATGTAACATAATCAAAATTTATTTCTACTGCCCGATTTCTACTGCCAATTTACGATAAATTGTAGTTCAAAAATTTGATTTATTTATATTTTATTTTTATTTCTGTTATTCTAATTAATGTGTTGCTTTAATTTATTAATAAATTTTGCAACACTTATGTTATCATTTTACCGTTGCATATGGTAGATGCTACATTAAAATTTTTTATTGTACCTATAAAATTTTATAATAGATAGTTTGCAAAATTTGTTTTTGACAGATTTAGTTCTCTTAGGTATACATATAATACGAATTTTATATCAAAGTGCCAAACAAATTTAATCATCTGATAGCGAGTTTTGTATATTAAAGAGAATTTTGAAGAGAATTTAAATGCTATGAAGAATTTTGTTACAATTCTAGTTTTGTTAGAGTAAAATTTGAATCAATAAAAAAGTTCTGGAAATAATATTTTAAAACATGGAATAAACTCTATCTTACAATTAGTGTAACAACTACATACGAAAGTAGTTTTGTTGTTCTGAAAGTAACTATCTAGGCAGTTTTTGAGCACGCCCGAAAGATTTCGATCCAGAGATACCACAGCTAAGTCGGTCTTGTACAGTTTATCAATATTAAACCATTGTTCTAGTTTCTGATGAAAATGTTTGCATATCAGATAGTATATTTAATCATTAATATCATGAATATTTTCATTAAAATTAAAATTTGTTATTGAAATTTATTTAAAATTGCATACTAGCGTAATTAATCTATAATATTTTTTTTCTTATGTTTAATATTTTCTTTCCACAATTCGCTAATTTATCCTTTAGAATCTCATTATAAAACAGAATTTCTTCCTAAATTATATTTATACAAAATTAATATCGGTATTGTTATAGATATAGATAGTAACAAATTCGAAATAATTGAAGGAAGCAATCCTGTTATTACTGGAACAGTACGAATTCCAGTTAATATTGAAGACGAAAATATGTACTACATTTATTGATCAAAATGACAATGATGAAGAGGAAATGAGCATGAAAGATATCTATAAAGAATTGAAACTTCGTGGTTATCAATATACCGGCGAATTTCGTGGACTAAAAAGCGCATCAATCACGGGAAAGAATGGTCATATTGCCTGGACTGACAACTGGGTAACATTTATGAACAATATGTTACAGATGATGATTCTAGGACAGAATTCGAGAAACCTCCTTGTATCAACAAGAATTCGCAAAGCAGTAATCGATCCGAAATCTCACATACAACAGATTGGAAAACTTCCAAATAAAGAAAAAAGTAAGTTTTTAGTATTATAAATGGAATACAAATTTTAAATGAGATTACAATTTACCCGAGTGTTATTTCTTGGAAACAATATATCTAATATGTCACATCATACGTGTGTTATATTGCAGAAGTCCTTGTACAAAATTATAAACATTTAGATGTTCTGATATCTGGAAGAATAGAAATATACGGTGTTGTGACTACAGCTATATCTCGCCGTCAAAGAGCAATCCCTGTTCTTGAAGAATACAAATTCGTTGCTCATCAAGATTTAAATGTGATGTCTTTACAAGATGCAATAAGTATGTCGGTGCACGTTGCGCTTGAATGTTACAATATGATAAACGTAAAAATCATCGAATTTATCGAGGATAGCGATCAAGTGATGCCGGAGAATTTAAATTGTTTATTTGTGAATAAAGTTCTAGATAATTTACCGCAAATTCAATCTGATATTAAACTGATAGCCACACACGAGCGATTCAAAGATATCGCTTTGCCTGACAACATTTCTACAACAGAATTTGATGAACTGACAAGAAATAAAAATTGTTTGATCATAGGTTTCGGAATTCTAACAAAAAATAAAGACCAATTATATGAACAATTGTTGTCTGTCCTAGTGCCGAATGGATTTCTTCTAACATTGGAAGAGTTGGATACTATCTACGACTACTCATGTCTGAATAAGTATGGGTTAAAAGTAATTTTGGAGAAACGCACCAACGATAAAACACTTACATTATTAAGGAAAATATAATATATTAGCAGTACTCAGCAGATAGTGCATGTAAACAATTATGAATTTTCATGGATGAACAGGCTTAAATCATTCATGGACGTAGAAAAGGAGACTACAAATATGAGGATAATAGTCGTCGCAGAAGGAGACTTCGAATGCGGACTAATGGGTTTTGTCAATTGTTTGCGAAAAGAACCGGGCGGGGTGAAATAGTTAGATGTGTATTTATTCAAGATAAAAATGCGCCTATTTTTTCATTGCAAGAATCATTGTACATTAAGCAACTACAGCTGGATTTACATATCAATGTTATACGTTCCGGTACCATTTGGGGATCTTACAGGCATTTTCCGTTACCATTACTAAAACCAAAACTCATGCAGAGTGCTTATGTAACTCAGATGGTACGTTAAGAAGATTTGGTATTTAGGAAAAACTAAAATAATGCTTTGTGATACTTTTCATTCATAAATTAATTAAATGTTAACTTTAATAGGATTTAAAAAATTTGTTATATTTATTCATTTTAGGTGCGGGGTGATCTGAATACTCTTTGTTGGTTGCAAAGCAAGATATCTTTCGTCAATAATGATGAAGAAAGTTTAATAAGAGTAGTCTATGCATCTATCAATTTTATAAAGATATCATGATAGCTAGCGGTAAACTCAATGAATCTATTGCAGATGAACCAAATAATAGTTCTTTAATTGGAACGGAATTTGTTGGGCTTAATAAAAATGGACAGAGAATAATGGGACTGCGTTCAACTGGGTATGATAATGATACACACATAGTTTTAATTCATTAATTTTAGTAAATAAAATGTTTAAAATAAATTTCTTATTACATATTTCTTACTACATATTTAATTTCTTATTATATTTTAATTAAAAATACTTATGAAAATATAAGAAATGAAAGAATTGCTATATTTAATATGCTTCTTTTTACTCTTATATATAGAAAATTATTTAAAATAAAAAAATTTTGTAATGTAACTTTAATCCTCTTATAAAATTGGTATGAAATGCTTAAGTTGGCCGCTAATCACGATTGCATTGTTAACGCGTTATTTTTAATGTGATTGGTCGTCTCGAAGGACCAACATTTGACAAAATTGCAATCGATTTAAGAAAAGAAATATTTTCAATCATGGACAACTTTATGTTGCATTTTCACAAGTTAGATTTTGGGAATCATTGAAAAAATTTACTTAGGACAAGAAAGACAAAACGAATTGGTTAAAAATTATGTATACAGGGTGTCCCATTTTAATCGATTACCTTAAATAACTTTTTTATTTTTGATTGTAGAAACAAATGTTTCAGACAAAAGTTGTATGGTTTGAAGGGGGACACATGATTCCGATGTGAGTCATGTGGTAGATGTCATTTCAAGAAATTTCAAAGGCGACAGTTTCTTAAACGGAAACCCCTATTTTTCAATACATATTCTTGTAGTTCATCTCGAGAGCTTTCCAAAGCACTATATATGAGTTATTTTTTCATTAAGTACTTTTCCAGTTATATAAGACTTGAAGTTTACAGTATTTTGACATAAAATACAAAATATCTTGTAAAACATTCAGTTTTCGGTAATCTTACCTTAATACTTTTATGGATAGAATAATGAGACCAATCAATTAGTGTAAAGAAAACACATAATTGCTTTAAAAAAAAGTATGCAGCTGCACGTTGCAAATTACATACTTTTTCTTAATAGCAACTATATGTATTTTTACACCAATTGATTGGTCTCTTGATTTTTAATCCAGAAAATTAATATTATGTCCGTGCATATTTTTAATTCATGGAATTGTAATTATGTCCGTATGTAATTTTAATTCATAGAATTAAAATTATATCGCTACATAATTTTAATTCGTAGAACTAAAATTATATCCTACATAATTCTATTTCATAAAATTAAAATTATGCCCGTACGTAATTTTATTTCATAGAATTAAAATAATTTTACTACATATTCTTAATTCATTGAATTAAAATTATGTCCGTACATAATTTTAATTTATAAAATTAAAATTATGTCGCTATGTAATTTTAATTCACATAATTGGAATTATGTCGCTGCATAATTTTAATTCATAGAATTATTGTTATATCACTAAATAATTTTAATTAATAAATTATAATTATGTTGCTACATAATTTTAATTCATAGAATTAGAATAATTTCTCTACATAATTTTAATTCATGGAATTAAAATTTTTTCCGTAGGAAACTTTAATTCATAGAAATTAAATTATGGCCGTACATAATTTCATTTGATTCTATTATATCCGTACATAATTTTAATTCATAAAATTAAAATTATGCCGCTTCATAATTTTAATTCATAGAATGAAAATTATCTCTACATAATTTTAATCACAGAATTAAAGTTATGTCGCTACGTAATTTTAGTTCATATAATTACAATTAAATCTCTGCATAACTTTAATTCATAGAATTATTATTATGTCGAAGCATGCGACACAAAATAAAAACCAATCAGAGCGGTGGAAAAGCGGCAACAATACACTTTGAGACTTTCGAGTATTGACATAACATGCCTTTTTTAGAGAGGAAGGAATAATTTATTGAAAATTGGACAACGTCTGTAAATAAGAGCGCGCGTGTAGCGCGCGCTTGTGTTGTTCTAGTATAATAAATAATATATTTATATAATTTTTTAATTCATTACTTTTAGAGGAATGACAAACATTTGTGTAGCTGACAAATATCTCAGTTGGATCATACCTGAAAAATGGACGATGGAAGATGCCGCGACGGTTCCTTGTGTATATAGCACGTGCTATTACGCTTTGTATTTCAAAGGTAGAATGAAGAAGGACGACAAAGTATTGATTCGCTCTGGTGCGTGAGGTGTTGGTCAAGCTGCGATTCATCTCGCGCCTTACGAAGGTTGCGAAGTGTTTACAACGGTTGGAAGTGTCAAGAAACGACACTTTATAAGAGAAACGTTTTCCTCTATTCCCGAGAATCACATCGGAAACTCTCGAGACACGAGTTTTGAACAAATAATTATGCAGAGAACGGGAGATCGCGGAGTGGATATCGTATTGAATTCTTTAGCTGAAGAGAAACTGCAAGCATCCATCCGTTGCTTAGCAAAGGGTGGTCGTTTCCTCGAAATGTTGATAGGAAAGTTTGATATAATTTCCAATAATTCTTTAGAAATATTTGCATTCTCAAAAGGCATTAGTTTCCACGGTATTTTCTTAGATAAATTATTTTCTGCGAAACCAGAGAGTAAGGCAATATTGTGGAACAAAATAACAGAAGGTTTAAAGAATGGTGCTATCAAACCGTTATGCAGAAAAGTGTTCGAAAAGGATGAAATTGAAGCTGCGTTTAGATATATGGCTGCTGGAAAACATATTGGCAAGGTATGATCATTTTCCAGTATACGTATAACAGGAGTAACTAATTGAAGTTCTAATATCTAAAAAATGCACATAATGCACATTTCTTTTTATACCTATTTTATTCTTTCCAACAGCTTTTTTATTTTCCTTTTTTCGAGGTCTTTTATTCACTGTACTTATTATCAACTCTATCAAACACTTTAAGATATAATATAATTAAACAGCATCTTTTTTCGCGTGTTGTATTCTTTTAATTATGCTATAGTATGCGCAAGTTCAATTCTATGTGCTTCTTTTCTTTTTATCCAATCTGCATTTCCGGCAAATATCCTATTGCTCTTCATATTTCTCTTCAATCTCTCAGTCAACATCACCTGTCAATATAACCATGCAACTTGTATGTTATACACAACAGCGTAAAACACTCCTATATAAATTTCCATTTTACTTTAATTTTTTTTAAACAAACTTCAATCTCTTTTTTCGGCGCAATTATCGCTCTCTTGCATTCATTTGATGAAACCCTTTCTCTTTCAAACTGTTTTTTTTATTATGTTCGGCATTTAAAATTTTTTTTATTATACAGCCTTCTTTATTGTACAGTCACACTTAACCTTATTTATTCTTACAAATCTCTGTCTGTGATCTTTATTTTCCTAACAGCTTCTCGTCCTGTTTGGATCTGACCATTTCATTAGCGAATTAAAATTAAAATTAAAAGCCGGTAAAATAACGCCCGGGAGAGGCGATCTACCGTATCATTGTTGTTCTCGTCGACTCTGTTGTTTTTTGGAGGACAACGAATCATTTAAACACGCGCACGAACAATAAATGTTTAGCGTTATTATTTGTGATAAAAGTCCCGACAATAAAGGTGACGGCTCGAGGCAAGCACGGCATCTCGGTTTGTAAATACGGCGCGTACGAAAGCAAAAGCGCGGACATCGACCCCGACGTTTTTTGAGCGATCGATCAGCTGTTGGCGCGATATCGGCGTGAGGTCTCGTGAAATGACAACACGTTGCGCACGCGACTCGAGAAAACCGAGAGAAAAAGTCGAGATCCCAAAAATCCGTTAGATCAGAACGCTCTTCGCTCTCTCAGTGTACGGATCACATATATTTTGCAATTATAAACGATTGTCTGTCGCTCGCAGATCGCAACAATCAGACAGTATTCGCTCGCGCTCTCGAAGTCGCTTGCTTCGACACGCGCTCTCGCTACGGTGACGGAAATCACACCGCGAAGTCGCTCGCTTCCGCTATCGCGTCATCGCGTTAAATTGTATCTCTTTTTTGTTCTCTTTTTTTTCTTTTGTTTAATTGGTAAAATAAATTGTGACTGTCTAACTATCAAACGAGCCCTTTTCTCATTCTTGTTCATCCCGTTGAAATTCCGTTCCACTCCGCACGCTCTCGAGCTCAATTTCGCGGTGCACGAAACACGTCCTTTATGTTCTCCTTCTGTTCTTTCTCCTTTTCTCCTGATACTTCAAAATATATAATATCATTTTAAATCAATATTATTTATAGATAATAATAAAAATTCATAAAGAAGATGAACCCTCGGATGCGCCTATACTCGCACATCCCCGCTACTACTGTCTGGAACACAAATGCTACATCGTTTTAGGTGGCCTAGGTGGTTTCGATCTAGAATTAATTGATTGGTTGATTCTACATGGCGCAAAAAATCTAGTAGTGACTTCGAGAACTTGGTTAAGGAATGGATATCAGCGATCAAGAGTAACGTTATGGCAATCTTACGGTGTAAATATACTAATCGTTACAACCTGCTGATACTTCGAAATATGAAGACTGTAAATCTATATTAAAATTTGCCGAAGAACAAGGTCCTGTGGATGCTATATTCAATCTCGCAGTTGTGTTGAAAAATGCCATATTCAAGAATCAGTCCCCACAAACATTTGAAGATTCCTTCGTGTCAAAGGCATGGACGACGAAAAAGATGGACGAATTATCGAGAATTTGCCCTCAACTTTTGTTGTTTTTTCTTCCCTGTCATGTGGAAGAGGTAACGCAGGCCTAACAAATTACGGAACGGCTAATTCCGTAATGGAAAGAATTTGTGAAAGAAGAATGAACGAAGGTTTACATGGTCTGGCTATTCAATGGGGCGCTATTGGTGATGTTGGACTTGTGACAGATATGCAAGAAGATGACAAAAGACTTGAAGGTACATTGCAACAAGAAATATCCTCTTGCTTAAATACATTAGAAGTATTCTTGCTACAAGATCGGTCAATCGTAAGCAGCATGGTTTTTGCTGAGAAAAAAAAAGATTCTGGCCGAGCAACAAATCCACTTGAAGCGGTTGCAAATATTATGGGTGAATTCAACTATTATGTAAAAGATTTGTCAAAACATTTATACGAAGTAAATTTTTATTCAACAATATTATTAAGAGTGCATTATAAAGAAATAATCAAGTACATTAAAGATATTCCAACAAAAGTAGTTTTTATATTGCTGTTTGGAGATTAAGTAATGTCCGATTAAAATCTCACATCTAAATATTTAATTCTTTCTCTAATTTCTAAAATAGAGTTGAAGGATCTAAACATAATAGCCCCAAATATATCGCTGCCTGAACTAGGAATGGATTCAATGATGGCAGTGGAAGTTAAACAGACGTTGGAGAGAGAATTCGATACTTTATTGATTGCACAAGATATTCAAAATCTTAATTTTGCTAAACTTAGAAAAATGACTAATACAACCGAGCAAGAAGAAATGTTCAACGCCATTGAAGCTGATACAAATAATTTGGATGGTTTAAAAATATTGACTCGAAAATTTAACGATTCAGACTTGGGTCCAAATGTTGTACCTGGGTAAGGAACGGGATATAATTTTACGGAGATTGTGCCGGAAAGGAATTAGGATTCCAGGATTCATCAAACTCACGCTGTCCTTCTAACAATATTTTATTAAATAAAAAGTACTTATCTTTACATCGAGAGATTATTTATTTCAGCGCACTCCCGTTTAACTCCTCATTCCGCAGCCGCGGCTAATTATCTATTTTATTAGCGTCTGACTGACCGACTGTTTAAAATTTCTATATTCTGACTGACTGTTCCGTGTTTCGATAATTTTTCTGACAGACTGACCCGGACTTAGTTAGCGACTCCCTTGATTGATAGCGACTTTGCTTGGTGTTACATTTTTGCGACTTGTGCCTCGCGGTGCGAGAGCAATGAAATTCGGGATCGTTGCCGAATGAGGAGCTGGGGCCCCGGGATCGTCAGGGTCTCGGGATTGATTGACTCTTTTTCATTAACTTTTTCACCTTTTATTTTAATAAATGATTTCACTTTATACACTGACGCGTGTTTATTTGATACATCTTTCTGCGCTAGGTTATCTAGTATCGTTCGCGGCTCACGGCGCGTTAACTCTTGTTCGTTATAATTGTTTGCGACTTTGGCGTAATAAGCGATTCCCGTATGAGCGACTACTTAATCGATTAGGTATCGATTGAAATTGATTCACGACTGCCCGGCGCGCATCTGCGGCGGGCCTTTTATTCCCTTGTTATTTCCGGAATTTTCGGGAACGCGACCAAAGTCCAAGTGCAAGCAAAGCAGGTTTAAAGTTGAACCTCTTTGCTTGCACTTTCGCAAGTTTTTCGGGCGATCGTGCGTGAGTTGCTGTGCTAGCATTCCGCGCGGTCAATGCCCTTCTATTTCGACATCTTTTATATTAAAATGTGGTTATAGCTTCCGGGCTATAACAGACTGCTCGGCGCGCGCTTGCGACGGGCCTCTTATTCCCTCCTTTTCGATTATAATTCGGGGGAAGGGGGTGCCTGGATACAGGTATTACAACGTAAGAGATTTCGTTGTCCGCATGCAAGCGAGAAAGTTCAAAGTCGAACTTCTTCGCTTTCATTCTCGCAAGGTCGGTTTCCGCTCGTGACTCGCTGCGTTAGCGTTTTGCGCATTCCTCCGCGATTAAGACTTATGCTAAATTTATATATAACTTCTTGGGCTATAACACCAGATATTTATGTAGAAGTCGCTATAAACAGAAAAGTTGCGGGAAGCGAAATATTTCTTATACTAGAAATCAATGGATGTGCAAGTGTATATAAACTGGTAGCATCGAAAATTAAATCTTCAGCGATGTGTTTGCAACACGGTGTACTTAATATGCCGGGTGTTACTCGTTCAATAATGAAATCAGCAGCATATCTTCTGCCTGTACGAAGTTATAAGTTAATCTATTTAAAATATTCGCTTAAATTGCTATGTATTTAAAAAATAATATTTCATTACATATACACACACGCATGTGCACGCACTTGCGTCTTTTTCACGTTCTATCTCATATATGTTTATGTTTTTCTAGCATATATTGGAAAAAATGAAAATTCGATAAGAATTTCTAATTGTCGGTTATTTATTTGGATCTTTAATTGCCATCGAATTAGCAAGATTATCAGAAGCTAGGAATTTCTCTGGACGATTAATACTTATAGATGGAGCTCCTGATCTAATGAAAGTTTTAATTGGGAAACTTTTAATCATTTTTTGGGACAAGAATTACGAAATTACGTTCTACTTTATTTGATGAAACTACATCTTGAATTCGACAACGAAATGGTTAGTCAATTTTTTAAAATATAATATGACTTTACTGTGAGAATGGTTTACTTATTTATGTTTACATCTAGTTAGTACGGAAAGAGTATATAAAATAATTCCTTAGGATATGCTCGTTAAAATGATAAAATAAATTAAATTTTTTATTATCTTAATTTATATAATTTAGATTATACAAGTTTTGAAAAGTTTCTGTAACATTTCGTTGAATAATCTGAATTATAATAATCATAGTATTATATATATATATATATATATATATATATATGTATATATCAAGAGACGCGGTAGAGCGTCTCGCTAAGTATATCTTTCGTCATCTTTTCAATATTTTACTAACAGATGCTACTGCGTATCATTTACCGGAACGAGGACGTTTTTATGAAAATAATTAAAAATGAATTGAAATATCTCGTAAATCGGATCATCTTTTCGAAAAATGAACATATCAATCGAGAATATGAATTTTTCCGAATGTAATAATATCGTAACGACACTGGTAGATATATATGATGTAAAGATCTTATTATTCATTATGCATTTTTCTGCCAAAAATGTGTCATTTAGATACGTCGTCGGACTTTGTCCAGGTTCACTGATACACCGCTAGATGGCGCTACTGTCGCAAGACGCCATTTTTTTCTAAGTTCACTGATACACCGCAAGATGGCGCCACTGTCGCAAAACATTATGTTTTTCTAGGTTGGAGTTGCGGCTCGGTTGCGACGCAATTAACAGTCTCTTGAAATTAAGGATTATTTCAATAGAATACAGTGCCTTATCTTTTCGAAACTTGTTTATTTCTCTTTTTTGAGATATTCTCTTATTTGTATCTTTGAGTGAGTGGTTAAAATTAGCATATTTGTAGTACAACAAAGAACTATATAATATCGGGCCCCCAAGGGGGGGAGGGTTTGCCCCTCGCATATGTTTGAAAGCTTTATGGCGAAGTATTTAGCTGATCACGATGTTATAACTCTAAATAATGATGCGGACAATCTTAAGGAAGCATCTGAGAACTTATCAATGGATTTTGAAGAGATAAGTACGACAAGAAAACGTGCGCATGAAGAGTCGTCATCATCTGAAGATCCTACTATTAACCATCCAGGAAAAGAATTTGCATCATCCATAAATCCCGAAATGACTAAGAAAAAACAAGTAAAGAAGAAAAATATGGTCAAACAAATAGAGATTCAAAAGCCTACACCTAAAAGTGTCGAGGCTGAGGTTAACTCTTTGTCTTATTGCGTGACCTCGGGCTCTCAAGTGAAGGATATTGCTGAAAACGAAAGGTACAGCCTCTTTAGTACAAAGGATCGGGGCCCTTTTTGTATTTTCCTGAAACAATCCAAGGAAGATGCTACAACCAAACCTAAGTCTGCTCTAGATATAGCAAGAGTTCTATACGTTACTGGTATCAAATTTCAAGAAATTCTTCCGATTTCTAGAATTTGCTGGAAAATTATATTTTGCTCGGGTGCGGAGGCTAATAAAGTAATCAAAAGTAGTTTGCTCAAGGATAGACACTTTGAGGCATTCATTCCTGGATTCTTAACCAGACGCAAAGGTGTAATTCAAGGTATTCCTTTAGATTTGTCAATAAAGGAGCTACAAGAATACATTGAAAAAGAAAATGACGTAGTAGTTATAAACGCATTTAGACTGAAGAGAAGGAATAAACAAACAGGTTCATGGGAAAACTCTGGTACTGTATGTGTGGAGTTCAAAGGCAGTAATCTTCCTGAGAGCATCTACATGTGGAGAATTAGAGTGGCGGTGCATCCATATATTCCTATGGTCAGGATCTGCTTTAAGTGTGGTCGAATTGGTCACATAGGACGAACATGTGACAGCGAAGAAAGATGTCTCACCTGCAGCGAAGCTCACGTACTATCCAAGGAAGAAAGATGCACAGCTAACAAAAAGTGCATCAATTGTGAAAGTTATCATACCACTCTGGATAAGTCCAGTCGAAATTCAAGAGACACACTGCTATCATCAAGATTATAGCATTGGATAACATTTCTTTTTCCGAGGCAATAAGAATAGTAGATGGTTTAACGTGGGGACAAGAAAATAACAACTTCAACAATCCTGGTTATTTGGTGAAGAACGCGGCCCAGTATCCTTCCCTTCCAGCAGCTGAAAATATTCATAGATTTAATAAAAGAAGAGTGGACAGTTATTCGTTAAAAATTTCCGTATCCATGCAAAAGTCACAACCCAGAGTAAATAAATCAATTAAAAGGAATAGCGAGACATTTAAAATTGTCACTCTGATATTTGATACTCTAGAAAATACGCTCCCGGATTTTGCAGGTAAAACAGAAAATCTAAGAAATCTTAGGGCTTTATTGAGATACCTTCTTCCTCCTCGTAAAAGGAGTCATGTGTAACCGTTTATGATAATTTTACAATGGAACTGTAGAATTTTAAAATCCAAATGGTTTGAAATTCAAAAACATATACATAATTATGATATTGCTCTACTTTCAGAGATCTGGCTGACGTTGGAAGATAACATAACTCTCAGAAATTTTGATATTATTAGAAAGGATCGTATGGGCCGCCGAGGCGGCGGAGTAGCCATTTTAATTAGATCCAGTATCAAATATTCAAAGGTCGACATTCATTTCGATTGCCATGGACAGCTGGAAATCTGTGCAATTAAAATTTTTGATTCTGTTGGCGACACTCTGCTGGTCTCATGCTATAGGGCACCGGATAGTCAAAGAATAAACTCCATAGATTGGAATAACTTCTTCTCACAGTTTGACGGAAGGACTATCGTTGGGGGAGATTTTAACGCTCACCACTCACTGTGGGGAGACTCCAGGGATTGTCAGGTAGGCTTAGATTTGGTAAATGGAATATTAGATTCTAATTTTATCTGCTTAAATACAGGATGTTCAACGTATGTAAGTTCTATAGATCCCGGCGTTGAGTCTAGTGTGGATCTGACCTTTTCTAACGCAAATCAGTGTTTAAACTTTGAATGGAGGGTTGGGGATGATATGTGGGGAAGTGACCACCTTCCCATTGATATTTTTTTGGATGTCAAGTCATAAATTGTATAAAACTTTTAAACCTATATCGAGATTTTATTCTAAAAAAACTAATTGGGAAAAGTTTCGTGAATTAATTATTATAAATATTTTGGAAGGTAAATTAGACCGAACTTTATTTCCTGGTATTATTTGTAGACTAAATGCGTTTATAAATATTATAATAGAATCGGTAACTGAGGCTACTTCGGGCGGGTGTTTCCGGAGGGGCGGTCATACCTCACAACTCCGAAGATATCCTGCATGCCCTTGGTGAAACGAGGATTGTGAAAAACTAGTTAAAGAAAGAAAAGAAACTCTTAAGAAATTTAGAAACTATCGTATCTGGGAAAACTTCATAGACTTTAAAAGGAAAAAGGCAAAAGAAATGAACTTAAGAAAATCAAGAAAAATTCTTTTAAGAATTTCTGTGGTCTCAGAAAGGATACAAACCCTACCCAAATATGGAATACTATTAAGGGCTTTAAAAAAAGATGGTCCAATGCCAGTTATAATAATATGTGTAACCCCAAAAAAGAAGATGCGGTATTATCGCTTATATCGAACTCTTGTCTTCCATGGGTATCCCCTGCCCCCCTCTCTTGATGATCATGTATATGATTCTTTCTTAGAACAATTATTTGAATTAAACGAGTTGCAAGTAATTATAAAGAAACTTAGAATAAAATCTAGTCCAGGTTTAGATACAATAGACTATACTGTTAGCCTCGTTACCATCAAAGGGAGTGAATATTTTTCTTGATATTCTTAATGAAATGTTCGAATCTGGTACTTTTTGGAATGGAAGAGTGTTCTGATTTGCTTTATCCAAAAATCTGAAATTGATAAAATGAGATTTATTTCTTTAGCATCATGTATATGTAAGATTTTAGAGAGGTTGATTTGCAATAGACTTAACTGATGGGCTGAATTCCAAAAGATTATTCCTAATTCTCAATATGGATTTCGTAGAGATAGAGCTTGTATTGATAACGTTGCAATTCTTTATGCTAATATAATTAAAGCCTTTAAAGTCTCAAAAATCGGTCTCTACGTTATTTTTGGATATACGTGCTGTCTATGATAATGTTCTTTCTAATAAGCTTATTGAAAATCAAAAAACTTGGGATATCTCCTAAGACGTTGAACTTCCTGTATCATATGCTGTTCTCTCGACAATTATTCTGTAGATTCGGTGAAGTGGATGAGGTATGGTGGACGTTTAAGGGCCTCCCTCAAGGCAGTGTTCTAAGCCCTATCTTATATGCTATATATGTTAGAGATTTGGATAAAGTCGATATAATGAACTGTGAAATGTCACAATACGCGGACGATGTTGCTGTGTTTGTTTCGTCTGATTTAACTAAAAAAAAATTAAATGATTTAAAGTCTGCTCTAGAACGAATAAATGAATTTTTAGATTCTGTTGGACTCGAACTCTCCATATCTAAAACAAAGCTTTGTGTATTTTCATACGGACTCAAAAAATGTCATAATCTTGGCTTCAATTTTAAAAATTTATTTATAGCTAATTCCAATTTGGTAAAGTTTCTTGGTCTTAATCTAACGTCCACTTTAAACTGGTCATTTCATGTCCAACACTTATGGAATATGTGCCAAAACCCGATTAAAATTATTAAATGCCTTAAGTATGTCTGGTGGGGAGCGGACCCTCGCCTGTTAATCAACTTATATAGAGCGCTAATCAGATCAAGAATAGAATATGCAGGATTCCTGTTTCATAATGTATCTAAGAGTTCCTTACAGAAAATCATGAGATTTCAATTCAAGGCCCTTAGATTGGCTATGGGATTGAGGAATTCGATACCCACGAATATAATCCTTGCTGAAGCTAAAGAACCTCCTTTTAATTTGAGAAGAGATTACTTATGTAGAAATTTCCTGGCTAAAATGTATTCTAATAATAATCACTCTCTGACTCCAATTCTGGAATCAATAGTGGAATTAGAAGATAATCCTATTAACAGTTATTAACAGATTTATGGATATTCCACTTATTAATAACTTTAGAGTGGTGTGTAATAGATTACATATTATCGCAAATCATCCCATACCGATTGGCTATGTCGCTCACTTTGATTCTCTTTTATATTCCTCAAATGTTTGTGTGTCTTCAGGCGAAAACCTCGGTGATCCTCCTTAAACCAATATATCTTTTATGGATGCATTCAGTGGAGAATTTAATGATACATTGTGTATTTATATAGATGGCTCTAAATCTGCAGATAAGAAATTTACGGGCTTTGCCTTTACTACAAAAGATAACTCTATCATATTCTATCATATTATGTTCTAAAATGTATAGGGCTCCTGAATTCTTATCAATATTTTTGGTGGGAGCTCTAGCTATACTTGAGACTCTACGATTTATTTCTGAAAAAGATATTAAATGAGTTACCATTTTTTTCGGACTCAAAATCGGTCTTATCAGCTATTACTGAACCATGTATTCTGGGAAACAGTTCTCCACTGATAATATCCATTAAGGAGGATTTAAGAGTTATGGGGGTGCAAGGATTTGACATTAAGCTGTGCTGGATCCCATCACACAAAGGAATTAAGAGAAATGAATTAGCCGACGAAAATGCGAAAGGGCCATTCGGTTGGGAATTGATACTCAAATTGGAATTCCTCCTGGAGAGTTTAAATTATACTGGAAAGAGATAATGTTTGCTGAGTTTAATACATGATGCAAGAAAACCGGACTGGATAAAGGAACCTATTATATGAATAATTATCTTACTGATTCTTGTCGACCATGGTTTCATAAGATAAACTTTAATAGAAAAGAGGTTGTATCGATTTGCAGAATAACGCAGTCGTCATACATCTCTCAAAGAGAGTTTATAGAGATTCAATATTGTTAATTCTCCAAATTGTGAGTGGTGTAATACACCGGAATCGATTAATCATATGTTCTGGCAATGCCCTGAGTATGAGAGCAGCAGAGTGTACATGGTCAAAGAAATTTCCCGTCTAGTTGGATGTCTTCCCTTTCCAATTGAATCTTTTTATTGACAATTATGAATCAAAAGATTTATTATGGTCTGGGAAGATTTATTTCGGAAATTAATTTGCGTATTTGATACTGGAATAGCTATGGTATGGTACGACAACGATTAATTATAACCCACAAAATGACAGGTCTCTGAAAGATTGGACGGATTTATATTGTTTTTTGGATGTATATTTATAATCCCTTTGTATAAGATCACTCTTCGCATTATATTATAATATATAGTAGTCACGATTATAATTTTTCTTTTGAGTTAAAAGACTAATTAATAGATATGTTTGATTTCACTCTTATGTTTATTCTTGGAGAGTTATCATCAATGTGTCAAGATTATTTTAATTTTAACATCGACTCTAATCTATAAGAACTTTATAACTTGAGTCCTTAAGACCATAATAATTATTATGAACAAATGTGATCCCCTAATGTGATAACTAATCAATAAGCTAAATTTAAGTTTAAACTTAGATTGATCTATTTATTTTGTTTTTTATTCTTTAGTTAATAAATATGTCTCCTTATATTATATTATATTTCATTGCGATCTGATTATTGATAAGGCATAGTGTAATATGTAACATATGATATATTCTGTGTTACCTCAAAATAACTATATTAAGAATATAGGGACTTTTCTCTATGAGCGTTTTCGTTTTGCACGGATTTGCTCGATCCAAGGTTGATTAATGACATCATTGCATCGTCTCTGCCAATAAAAGACTTGAATTCATAGTAAAATAGTGATTAATCAACCTTGGGTCGAGCAAACCCGTGCAAAACGAAAACGCTATATATAAGTTTGCCAGTATATGTAAGGATAAGTGCCTCTGACTAATCAACCAAGTTAATTTGATCATTAAGCTGATTGGGTATCCCCCAAGCTGTACTATCTTTACATTAATTTAAAAAAAAGTTTTTCTAGGTTCAGTGCGCGCACGTTGTGTGCGCGCGCATTTGCATTCACATTTTGCCGTGCGTGCATGTGTGCGTGCGCACGTCCCGCTTTCTCTCTATCCCGCTCTCCCACTCATTCTCGCCCTCTCATTCTCGCCCTCTCATTCTCTCTCTCTCTCTCGCGCGCGCGCTCTCTCTCTCTCTCTCTCTCTCTCGCTTTTTCTCTCTCTCACTCCCGCTTTCTCTCTTTCTCTCTCCCGCTTTCTCTCTCCCTCTCTCTCGATTTTTCTCTCTCTCCCACTTTCTCTCTCTCTCTCTCTTTCCCGCTTTATCTCTCTCTCTCCCGCTTTCTCTCTCACCTTACCGTTTTCTCTCTCTCTCTCCCCCGCTTTTTCTCCCTCTCTTTCACCCGCTTTCTCTCTCTCTCCCGCCTTCTCTCTCTCTCTCTCTCGCATTCTCTCTCTCCCGCTTTCTCTCTCTCGCATTCTCTCTCTCTCCCTCTTTTTTTTTCTCTCTCCCGCTTTCTCTCTCTCTCTCTCCCGCTTTCTCTCTTTCGCTTTCTCTCTCTCTTTCGCTTTTTCTCTCTCTCCCTCTCTCTCTTAGAGAAAGACGTGTACTATATCGCTCTGTCAAAGGGTTGGTTTATTATCGGACTTATAAGTGCAGATTTTTCTCTCTCTCGCTATGGAGGGTTGCTCCAAGTATTTCCATAGTAGCCATGAGTAACTGTGCATGTTATCTGGTTGATTAGTGCTGATTTGTGGGCGCGTGCCATGAATATTCTGTGGATGAAATACTTCTGCTTGAGGGACGGTTGGCTATTTAAACTATTGATATTTGTTGTTGGTGCCAATAGCTCTTTCCAATATGTGTGAATGCACATCTATGGATGAATTACTCAAGGATTTTCTTTTCTGTGTGTTATAAGGTCAATTGTGCTGATATATAAGCGCTGGACACCAAAATCTGAATCTTCGTGATTGAGTGTCAGTTGACCATTTAAACTGTTGACTGGTGTAGTGTTACGTATGTGGTGGTAAAAGGAACTAATTGACGTTAATGCCGATGCCTGTATTACCGATTGATAAGTCGGTATGATTGATTATGATTAATCAGAATATCGGTGCTGAAAAAAGCTGCGTGAAAAAGGGAGATAAAAAGCATTGCCGTGCAGTGTAAAACGTGTGTAAAGTTATTTTACCATCCTGGATGTGCCAGTAAACATAGGATATATAATAAGAACAATGAACTAGTAAAGTATGTTGGTCCATTTGAGCAATTAGTAGTGGAAAACGAGAAATTAGAAATGAAGAAGACAGTAGCGGCAGGTAGCAGTAAAGAGAGGCAGGGATCAATGGGATCTACAGGATCTTCAGGATCTGTATCAAACACGTTAGGGAGTGCGTATAAACCCTCTGGTATAGATTTGAAAATAGAATGGTTGGTTAAAGCAATAAGAGAGATAAAAAATGAAATGGCTTGTAAGGATGAAATCAAGAATTTCATCAAGGACATAATCCATAAAGAACTGATTGATATCAAACGAGAAATAGAAGAACTGAAAGGAAATATACAAGAAAGAGTCAAGGGAGCAATAGGAGAAAAACAAAGAAGTTTTTCTGAAGTGGTACAAGAAAAGAAGAAGGAAAATGTCATAATTATTAAGCCAAAAAACAGCAAGAAAGCGAAACTACCAGAAAATTAGTGAAAGAAAAAGTGGACATAAAAAACAGCGATAGGCGTAACAAAACTCAGAAATGGAAACAATGGTTCAGTTATCCTTGGATGTAAGAGTGTGGGCGAGATAAGAAAGCTAAAGGACACAGTACGAGATAAGTTGGGTGATGACTTTAAAATCACCGAACCAAAGTTATTTAATTCAAAATTAAAAATTATAAATGTCGGCGAAGAAGAATTTAGTTTAGAGGAAGAAAATTCGGTTGATATAATTGTGAAACAGAATAAAATTGATAATAATAGAGAAGGCTTTTATTTAAAAGTGATAAAAAATGGTGATTCAAGATAAAAATGTTAAACGACCTAGAGGAGGAAGAAGAGAGGTTGGCTCGTTATTAATTGAGATAGATAAAACAACCCATGTAACAATGTGTTGTGTCTGAGGTGACACAATCAAAATTTTTCTGGGGATGTCTTCAGGATTAGGGAGTTGGGACTCCGTGGATCTCGCCCGACTCACTTTCCTTTCTCTTTTTATATTCTTTTTATTTTAATTAAACTCGTAACACATCATACTGTAGTTATTAATTTATTTAGCGTACTCCCTTCTCCCTCTCTATAACACAGTCGCGATTATCTTTTGATTAACTGGTTCTTCTTTATTTCGCGAACTTTACTGACCGACTGGCTCGCGCGTGTTAGCGGCGAGCCTCTTTATTATCACGGTTTTTTTCTATAAGAGGGGGTGCCTGGTAACAGGTTTTCTAAGCGTAAGGGTTTTTCGTCGTCCGGATGCAGGCGAGGAAGTTCAAAGTCGAACTTCTTCGCTTGCATTTCTCGCAAGGTCGATTTCTGCGCGTGGCTCGCTGCGTTAGCGTTTTCGTGCATTCCTTCGCGTCTGGTACGCTTCTTAATATCTAATATATAACTTTATCTATATAGCTTCTCGGGCTATAACAAATGCTGAAAAGAGAAAAGTTGAATATAGGATGGAGAAAATGTATGGTATTTGAATTCTTTAATGTTATGAGATGCTTTAAATGCTGGGGTTACCATCACATCGCAAAAAACTGTAGAAGGCAGAACGTGTGCCACATGTGTGCGGGTATCATAAATCAAACGAATGTACTGCATCAAAGAAGAGGTGTATAAATTGTATGCACAAGATCGAAATGTATGTTAAAAATAAATGACGAGCATGATGCACTAAGTGCAGAATGTCCAACCTTTATAAGAGTACTTGAAGAAGAAAAAAAAAACGGGCTGGATCGCAGCAGAATAGCGACTACGACGGATGGAAAAAGAGGCGATTTTATACACGAATGCGCAAAATCTGATAGCGCACAAGGAGGAGATACATCAGATCTTGAGGAGCGTGAATCCAGTAATTCTGGCGTTGTTGGAGTCCAGACTAATCCCAGACATTGAGGATAGTGAGGTGAACGTACCAGGGTATAGTATAGTTAGATGCGATGCTGAAAGCAGGTTCACAGGAGGAGTTGTATTATATGTAAGAAATGATAAAATTTAAGGTAGTCCTAGTTAGTAAGATAGTTTCTAATTGTTGGTGTATAGCGATTAAATTAAGTGTAAATTTGTATAAAGGTGTAGTAGTAATAATATATCATTCACCGAGTGCGAATGATGGCGAGTTTATAAGATTTATTGAGGATATAGTTGAAACATTAATATGTAAAAATGAATGTATAATGTTAGATTTTAATATAGATTTGATGAGTGATTCATTTTATGCAAAGAAGCTACAATCGACAATGATAAACCTAGGCATGAAACAATACGTAAATAGACCAACGAGAATAACTAAAGACAGTCAAACAATTATTGATTTAGTCTTTGCAAATAAAGAATTAAAGGTTCAAGTAAATGACTAGCCTAAAATAACCGACCATGCATGGCTAAAAATTGATCTTAAAATGAATAAATCAGGAGATAAATATAGAACATTCGTTAGTAGAGACTTCAGCAAATTTGATATAAATGAATTTAGTAGGCTAATTGAAGGTAATATAGTACACACAATAAAGAGTTGGATGTAAATGAGAGAGCAGGGAAATTTGTAGAGATTATAGTAAATGCGCTAGACATAGTTGCACATAAGAAAAATTATAAAATACCAAAGGTATGGGAAGGTAAAATGTGGTTTACTGAGAATATACGAATAGCTGCTGATAGGAGGGATGAAGCTTATAGGAAAGCAGTATATACGGGGAAGGAGCAGGATTGGAAAGAGTACAGGAACGAAATGAATATAATTGTTAAACTTATTAGATAAAAAAAGAGAGATTATTATGAAAATATAATTGATAAGAATAAGAAAGATCATAGGAAAATGTGGAAAACATAAAAGAGGTTATAAAGGGTGAGACAGTTACTAGTAAAGTAATAAATAATATTGATTTTGAAATAATAGAAAATCTAGAGGAATACAGTACAGCGGACAAATTCAATTTATTCTACGTACAGAGTATTAAAAGTATTATTAACTCTATAGACGTTGATATAGTAGGAGCAGCAAATACTGTAAATAATGTAATTACTTGTGTTAAGGAAAATGAGGGAGCTATGGAAAACTTTGAATGTGTAAATATAAAGAAATTAGAAAAAATCGTTACGGGTTTACCTAGCAAAAAAGGGACTGATGATGGGATATTTAGTGATATCTTGAAAGCAGCATTTTCAGTAATCAAGGAAGAACTAGTGGGATTAATAAACAGTTCACTCAGTAAAGGTCAGTGCCCTGATGAGTGGAAAACATCAACAATCATTCCGATACCAAAGTTAACAAACCCAAACAAGACTAGTGAGGATATAGGCCAATTAATATCTTGCCGACATATGAAAAAAATATTAGAGTTAGTTGTAGAAGATCAATTGGAAGCTTATTTTGTTAGTAATGACGTCATAACTGTGCACCAATTCGGCTTCAGAAAGCGTCACTCTTGCGAAACGGCAATACAAGTCATTATTGATGAATGGAAATTAATAATTAGTAGAGGTAAAATGATAGGAGTAATTTTTATGGATTTCAAGCGAATTTTTGAGACTGTTGATAGAGGAAAATTGTTAAAAAAAACTACATGACTATGGTATAAGAGGAAATGTGTTAGAACGTGTTAGAAATGTGTTAGAAATTAAGATCATATTTATGTAACAGAAAGCAACAGGTTAAATTTAATAACAAATGGTCTAAATTAGTCGCTACTGAGTATGGTGTGCCGCAGGGATCGGTATTAGGGCCCTTGTTATTTATTATATATATAAATGATATTGTTGTAATTTGTCGGGAAGAGTGTAATATAAAAATGTTTGCGAATAACACAATAATATATGTATCGGGAGAAAGTTGTGAGGAATTAGAGAATAAAATGAATAATATGTTTAATGTAGTTGAAGAATGGATGAATGTAAATACATTAAAATTGAATGCAAACAAAACAAAAAGTATGATTGTTAGAAGCGGAAGGAAAAAACTACTTGGAAATATTACTTTAAAATGCTGCGATGGAACTATTATTGAGCGTGTAGAGGAAATTAAAAATTTCGGCGTAGTTATTGATAGTTGTCTACGACTAGAAGAACATTGTGATTAAATACTAAAAAAGGTAGGGAAAAAAATCAGCTTTTTAAATAGAATTGGGAGTGACATATCAATATATACTAGATGTCTTTTATATAAAGTAATAATAGCACCACATTTTGAATATTGTGCAACGTTACTAGTTGGTATGAACGAAACGCAACTACATAGATTGCAAGTGGCACAAAATAGAGCAATATGAGGGTGATATTGCAATGTGTGAGCGACGCACTAGAATTGTAGTGATGCTACAAGCGCTTCAATTTATGTATATGAAACAGAGATTATACTTTAATGTATGCATTTTTATATTTAAAATAGTGATAGGGATATTACTAAGGCAGCTAAGTGATAAAATAAAAGTAGTAGGTAAGATAGCGGTAGACAAACAAGGCAGGCAGAAAATATTATAATTCAATTTAGAAAAACAAGTAATGCACAAAAAACTTTGTTTTATGAAGGTATAAAAATGTACAATGCTCTACCGACTGTAGTGAAGGAATGCACAAGTATTGCTGTATTTAAACGAATGTTAAGAGATTATATTATGTCTGAAGAATTTAGGTTATAAGATATATTATATGTAGTACAAAAATAACTGTGAAAGCTAAATAAAATATTTATTACTTCCCGCTCTCTCTTCCGCTTTCTTTCTCCCACTTTCTCTCTCTCTCCCTCCCGCTTTTTCTCTCTCTCCCGCTTTCTCTCTATTTCTTTATCCCGCTTTCTCTCTCTCCCACTTTCTCTCTCTCTTCCTTCCGCATTTTCTCTCTCTCTCCCGCTTTCTGTCTCTATCTCCTGCTTTCTCTCTCTCCCTCCTGCTTTTTCTCCCTCTCTCCCGCTTTCTTTTTCTCTTCTGCTTTCTCTCTCTCCCGCTTTCTTTCTCTATCCCGCTTTCTCTCTATCCCGCTTTCTCTCTTTCCCGCTCTCTCTCCCGCTTTCTCTATCTTCCGCCTTTTCTCCCACTTTCTTTCCCTCTCCCGCTTTCTCTTTCACTCCCGCTTTTTCTCTCCCTCTCCCGCTTTCAATCTCTTATTCTCTCTCTCTTAGTACTCATTCCGCACCTATTCCACAACTATTCCGTACCTATTCCGCATCCATTTCGCACCCATTCCGCATCCACTCCGCATCTATTCCACACCAATTATCTCTCTCCTCCGCTCTCCCTCTCTCTGTCTCTCACTCTCTCTCCCGTTTTATCTCTATTTCCCTCTTTCTCTCTCTCTTTCTCCCGCTTTCTCTCTCTCTCTCTCCCGTTTTCTCTTTCTCTCTCTCTCCCGCTTTCTGTCTGTCTGTCTGTCTGTCTGTCTCTCTCTCTCTCTCTCTCTCTCTCTCTCTCTCTCTCTCTCTCTCTCTGTACGCACGCACACATGCACGTACACGTACTTACGCTGGCACACATACGTAGGCACGCACACATGTACGCAAACGTACATACGCATGTACGCAAACGTACATACGCATGCACGCACACATACGTACGCGCGCATTCATACTTGCATTCACATTTTG
>OX424455.1:10414019-10453440 GCA_949152495.1 Lasius fuliginosus | reverse complement strand
AGACAGAGAGGGAGAGGGAGAGGGAGAGGGAGAGAGAGAGAGAGAGAGAGAGTGGGAGAGAGAGAGCGGGAGGGAGGGAGAGAGAGAGAGAAAGCGGGAGAGAGAGATTACATTCTTAATAAGGTATAATATAAATATTGACAAATATTCAAAACATACCGAAAAACAAAGACAAACAGTGAGAACGAAAATGTTATCGCAATTATTGAAAGACATAGTGATAGTTGCACGCAAGTACGCACACACGCACGCACGCACGTATATATTTTTTAATGTCTTCTTATACTTTGCAAAAATATGTGAAATCCGTCTAAAAAGACATCATAGATGTAAAAAGAAGCGCTAAGTATATCTTTCTCGAGCCAAAATTGTTCTTTACAAAAATTAATCGCCATCAAAGATATCATCTTTTCAAAAATTATATAAATTATATATTTTTTACCTTAACAAAAATTAATCGCCATCAAAAATATTTCTTCTCAAAAATTATATTTATAAATTATAATTTATTTCTATTAGTAAACGGGGAAAAAAGCTTAAAATATTAGCATCAAAAAGAAGTGAAATCAAAAAATCACGCTAAATAAATTAAGAAAATTATAATACATAATATTCAGATTTATTATTTTCTATAATTAGAGTAAATCTATTTAATGTAAGATGCAGAAAATATTAAAATTGCGAAATTTTGCATTCTTTTATCTATCTAATAATGCATTCTATTCTATTTGCAGAAGCAACTGAAATGCAATAAAATATATATATATATATATATATATATATATATATATAACATAATAGGTGGTGTAAATATATATATATATATAATAATTTATTTATATCTCTAAATAATTATTTATATTTATTTAATCCTAATATACTCAGACGTATATTCAAGAAAAGATAATACGACAAAAAATGTAGAAAATTTAAAAATTAAAATTTAAAGTTAAAAATAACAGTTAAAAAATTAAAGTTAAAAAATTAAAGGAAACATATTTTATACAAAAATTTATAGTTAAAAGGATAAAAGCTAAAAATTAAAGTTAAAAAAATAAAGGTAAAAAAATTACATTTGCAAAAAACTTATCACTGTTTTTCCAAGATTTTTTGCAAATGAAATTTTTTTCCTTTATTTTTTAACTACAATTTTAGGTTTTATTTTTTTTTAACTATATATGTTTTTGCATAAAACTGTAACTTTTTTAACTTTAAATTTGCATTAAAAATTTAATTTTATCTTTTTAACCTATTTTTTAATTTTTATTTTTTTAACAAAATTTTTTGCATTAAATTTTTTTACTTTAATTTTTTAATTTTTTTACTTTAATTATAGAAAAAAAATAATATATCTGAATAATATACATTATATTTTTTTAAATTTACTTAACGTGATTTTTTGATTTCACTTCTTTTTAATGCTAATATTTTATTTTTTCCATGTTATTAATAAAGATAAAATATAAGTTATAAATATAATTTTTGAGAAGAAATATTTTTGATGGCGATTAATTTTTGTTAAGATAAAAAATATATAATTTACATAATTTTTGAAAAGGTAATATCTTGGATAGCGATTAATTTTTGTAAGGAACTATTTTGACTAGAAAAAGATATACTTAGCGCTTTTTTTTACATCTGTGATGTCTTTTTTAGACGGATAAAATATTTAATACTGTTGCGTCCTTTTGCGATATCTCGCAAAAGACGTCTCTCGCATTCATTCTCACTCACTCGCGGCTCGCGAAATAAATATACTTTCGTTATGATGAATGCAATGACTTTAATACGATGACCCAATACAACGCAGCGAAAATACAATAGTAAATGTGCACACGAAAAAATAGAAGAATGCTCTCTGGTCAAGACACGTCCGTTCGAGTTGACAGCTCGACCAAAATCTAAAATGTCGCCGAAAACAAAGACAGGGCGGTTGTCAATCAACAACCCCCTTAACGATGATGCTCAAGGGATGAAATCAATGACGCTCAGGGGATGATGTTCAGGGGATGAAAGACCAGGGACGCAACAATACTATTAATTAAAATATATTGTTTTTAAAAATAAAAAGTTTAATTTCTTTTTAAATGATAAGTACCTACGTTTTAATAAATATTTCCTTAAACAAGGTTAAAGAATATTTGAGTAAAATTATATCAAAAGACTGTAAAAATTTATTTAATACATAATGTTAGAAGGTTGTGAAAAAAAAACATTTTATTTATAACACAAGAAGACTGTAAGAAAACATTTAACGCTGTCACGCGTATTAAGAATCGAGCAACATAACATCGCCGCATCGCCCGTCGCCTCCATTGAGTCGGCTCGGTAGAGAAGGAGACAGAAAACAGTATATCTGTTCTCTTCTGCTATCCGAAGCTAGCCGAAATGCCGAGCTCACATATACGCGGTTTTCGCTTGTGTGCGTCATTCTCCCCACTACGGTTGCGTGTTGCTTGCGACCTGTTTCTGGCATCACTGCGCAGACTGTTGATATCGCCCGGTACATCTCGATCACCCGATATACCGCGCTCGCCAGGACACAATACGTAGCGCGAATCGCAGAGGAATTCTGCGATGACTGCGTATAACGTAAAGAGGAAGTAGAATCTGAAATTTTCGGGAACGCGAGGGGAGGATGCCAAAACGTTTTTGCTGCGTATTGAGGAAGGTCGCGATTTGGTTCCAGTATCGGATGAGGATATTCTCCGTTGCTTACCGTTCTTTTTAACCGATATCGCGTTGCATTGGTTCCGCGGAAGGCGCGATCGGCTGTCTACATGGTCGGCTTTCAAAACCGCGTGGCGTACCTGCTTCGGAGATCCAGATTTTCAGTTCGCGCTTCGAGACGAAATAATGCGGCTACGCAAGGGTAGCAAGAATCCATGACAGATTATTTAACCTGTTTAAGAGCGATGTTCGATCGGTTATCGCCGCCCTGGAGCGAAGCGGTTAGTTACGCGTTTCGCAATATGCTGCCGCGCTTACAAATTGCCGTACGCCGAGATGAAGTCGAAGATCTCGAGGCATTAGAATACGTCGCGACGCGCGTGGAAGGTAGCCACCAGCTAGCACAACGTTATCGTGCCCCGCCGACGCCGGAAAAATCTTTGTTTCCCGATTTAGCTTACCGAACGCAACGCAGTGCTAATCGACACGCGCCGAAAGCAGATATTCTCGCTGCATTGAATACGTCTTCCGCGAGCTTCTTCTTTATTTTAAGAAACAGTAATTTAAAAAAATGTCATTATCTTACCGCACGGTTAACGTTTTGTTTCAATCATTTATTCGTAAATATATAAAAAATACAAGTACAAAGTGGTAACTACATGTTTAAAGATGTTTAATATATACTACAAAAAAGAATGATATAATCTCTAAAAACACCTTTTGTAAAAAAGGACCAAGCGCCAGTTCTAAAAAACTACGTATTATATGTATTTACAAAATAGTATTATTTTAATTGTAAAAAACTACTATAAAAGCTATCTTCAAAACAGTGTTATTTTGATTTACAAAATAGTTATTTTAATCTGCACAAAATAGTGTTTTAAACGTAAAAATATTTTATGAATTATTTTAATATTGTGTAAAATATATCCTACAAAAATAATAATATCAAATTGCGCTCACTGAAAATAAAAACTTATACATATATTCAGAAAACTTTAATTTAAAAAAAGATAATACAAGACAAAATATAAAAATTAAAAATTAATAGAAAAATTAAAAATTAAAAATTAAAACAAAAGTGAACAATTTATACAAAAATGAAAAATTAATACAAATAATATCAATTAAAAAATTTTAATTAAAAAAACTTGGCGCTGCTAAACTAAACAATGTACTAAAATCAACGTTTTCTTTAATATATTTACATTGCAGTTATTGATGTAACTAAATTAAATATAGTTCTAAATTAAATTTAGATCTAAATTAAATTTATTATTTGTTAATTTAATATATATATAATAATTATATATAATAAAATTGAAATTCGATAACAAGCTATCGCATTTCCTCGACATCGCGTCGCGAATCCCGCGACGTTGACCATCTCGACGGCAATACGCGAGAGCGAATACTTAGATCGCAACGATCTGATCGATGAATTGCTGGCTTTATTTCCTGCAGTTGCTTCATAACGCGTACATTTTTGTACTATCAAATTATGTAATTCCTCTCTCGTTTAAGCCATAAATAAAAATTCTTACTCGACTATAATATATGATGCATTTGGTATTTCATTATTTCGTCTCATTATTCTATATCATTATTGTCTCATTATTCTATACCATTATCGTCTTATTATTCTATACCCTCCTAGCGTCGAAGAATCGCACTCGAACATGACGCAACAGGACGCGTCGCGTACATCATTTTCTAGTCGCGTCGGTGACCTTCGTTTTTCTATACATATTTGCGATTGAATAAGAAGAATTATTTTATAACGTATTGAAGATTAACATGGCATATAGCGATAAAATATTTAACACACATAAACATATATTTATTGTACGCAAAAACTTTTTATTCTTTCTCTACAACATTACCCATCAATAGATGTCACCAGATACGCCGTAGCGTCACCGCGAACGCGTCAGCGATCTTGACACGCGCTCCGCTTTAAGCGCGCTAGCTCGAATCATTGCCGACTACATATCAGCGTACATCACCTCAAATACTACCAATACCTCCTGTCCCTCTCGCCAATACCACGCCCACTAATGTCACGTCTCTCTCCTTCCTCTTCCACCGTCTAAAAGTAGCTCTCCCTTCTTCTTTCCACTTCCTTCTCGCCCAATGACGTCACGATCTCCCTTCCCCCACTCGAGTGAGTCCCGATTACGCACATTATCAATCGGACACGATATTTCCCGATCGGACACAGGCTCGATCAAAAACAGTTTCTATCAACGAGATGAAGTGAATTTCACTTTGTGCAGAAAGTTGCAAACCTATGTGTAATTGTACAATTATTGATCTCGACACACACTGAAAGCACCGGTCAATATGGATGGACCTCGCTTCGTGCAAAAAATTACAAATCCATGTGAAACTTTGTTCGATCAGATCTGTGTCCGATCGGGATTGTGTCCGATCGAGACTGTGTTCGATTGGAACTGTGTTCGATCGGGACTGTGTCCAATAATATCTTCAAATATCTTCGTGTCCGATAATGTGCGCAATTCCTCCCAACTCTACCTCTGCTCCCTGCTTCCTCCCCCCACCCCGCTCACCTCTTGGCATTTTCTTAGTTAGAACCGGCCTAGCATTCCTACTTTTATGTAGATTAAATTTATTTATATGTGTACAGATCCAGACACATACACACATCTTTTGTATATAGATTTTTATGTATTTTTTAGATATTTATGGTATTCAGGAATCAATACCTCTACATCAATTGTCTGTCTATCTTGTTCTCCATAACGTATATGGGAAGAGGTGGATTATCATAGATTTGCTGCGTAGACAGTGAGGACGAAGACGGATTCATAGCGTGCATCATATGTATCGATTGCGTATAGGGCATCATCTGCACAGGGGTAGTCAGTAGCATTGAACCATTGCCGCCGCGTTCTAAAGTCGAGTTGTTGTTGTACAAGCCTATGTACAGATCATGATGATTTATCTTGCTTGAGTAGGCACTTGTTGGTCGTATAATAGATGTCTCAGGCATCATTGACTCCTCGGGGATGATTGAAGCTCCTATCGTTGTCATTCTCGTTTCTTGCATTTGGCTGCTCCATCGCAGTCGGCAAATGCAAATCACGCTAACGATGATCGCGATGAATGCTACTACGCCACCAATGATGCTGATAATGAGGGTATCGTCAGTGCTTGAAATATTACTCATCGTGGATGCATCTGTCAATCAGTATGATATTATTAATAATATATAATACAAAGAGAGAGGGAGATAGAGAGAGAGAGAGAGAGAGAGAGAGAAAGAGAGAGAGAGAGAGGCAGTGTATAAAAAATATTATATCAAATTTAATATGAAAAAAATTTTCTTAGCATAGAATAGCAAAATCATTTTTTATTAATTAAAGATTTTTTTAAGAAGTTTATTTTTTGTTAAAAATTAAATTAATGTTTTTTTTGCCTGAGACTAAAGTTTATTTTAAGTTTAAAACAATCGTTGATTGTTCAAAATTTTTTATTGACAGACAAAAACTTAAAAATATTTAAGCTTGACGAACAGCAATTTACTTGTATGATCAATATGTTTGTTTCGGTTATTTTGCACCGTCGGTGCGATAGTCCAGATGATTTCTGGTTCGTGTGTTGTGGATTTCGTCAATACCGTGGTTTCCGTCATCTGTGGTTTTGTTGACGTCGTGCGATTGCATAAGAAATTCTCTTTTGTAAGATCGTTCAACGTTACATCCTCGAAGTGTTTAGGATTGGCACAGATGACAATGGGTGCTCTATTGCTTGACAATTGGAGCCATCTCCATAGATATTTAGCCTCACAACTGCAATTGATCGGGTTATTATTTAATCCACTGATTCTTACAGAACCTCCGCGTTCTTCCAAAACGGCTAATAGCTGAGCTGATAAACTGGTAAGCTTGCTGCCAGAAACGTCCAATTCAACTGTGGTAGATCGTGGTACTGGAAATAAGAAAGCGGCCGGTATCGAGTCTATGGAAGTATTCTTTAAACCTAGGAACAATTTTAGTCCTCGCACACCAATCAGCGAGTTCGAGAGAACACTACGTAGTCTTTCTCCTCGTAATGTTAACTCTCGCAGGCGAGGATGAGTATGTATTGATAGCTGCTCGTTGCCTATTGATAAGTCTTTGATCTCGATGTCCAGTGTCTCTAGATTCGTCATATCCTTCAAAATATTTTGTACGTCAAAGTAGACTAACTTAGGATAATTGTAAGCATGTAGAAATCGTAATTTTGTGAGCGATTTGAATGCGTTTTTCTCGATCCTGGTATTATTCGCTAAGTTTGCCATTTTTAAAGAGCGTAGCGTAACCAATCCGTTGAAACTGCTCTCGTTGATGTTCTTTACTTCATTATTAGAGATGTCTAGACTCTGGAGTACGGGCAGAGTTCTAAAGCTACTACTTAGATTGAAGTCTGTCAAACGATTTCTCGACACATCTAGACTTTCTAACATCGTAGTGCGCTCGAACGTGATTGATTTAATACCTGTGATTGCATTGCCTGAGAGATTCAGATGCTTCAAAAATGGCATTTCTACCCTAGAAATAGTTTTGATACCCGTATCGGCGAGATTCAATGATCGCAAAACCTTTGCTTCGCCCAGAATGCCGCGTATCGCGTTTTCATTCAGTGGATTCTCAGACAGATCAAGTTTCTTTACGTTGTTGATGATGACTTGCGTGAACATCTCCACTATTTGGTTGCGAGCTATTTTTAGATTGAGCAGTGATGCTGATTGTCGTTGCAGAGCGCGGATTGGTATCTCGTTGAAACGATTGCCAGATAAATCAATCTTCTCAATGTTGCGAATTCTCGACGGATCAAAGATGGTCTCGGGTAGCGAGGCGAGTCGATTGTTGCATAGATTCAAAAATTCTAATCGAAATATACCTTCCATAGTGCGCTCATTCAGCGTTTCTAAAATATTGTTAGATAAATCCAGCAACTGAAGTTGCGTGGAGTTGTGAAAGGCCAGCTCGTCTATCTGTAACAATTTTATTTTCAATAATATAAGTTTTATTTTATTTATTAATAAATTTTTTATTTTATTATTTTGTATATTCTCTTTCTTTCATTTTCTCTACTATATTTTTTCTTTCCTTCTCATATCTTCTCTTTTTCTTCTAATACTTATCAATATCTTACATACAATATCTTCTATTACTACACAATATCTTACATACCGATTCAATTCTGTTATTGGAGAGATCCAAATCGCGCAATCTTCCCATCTGCGAGAAAGCGAACTCGTTCACGTGATGTAACATGTTTCCGGACAGATCCAACCATTTTAAAAATTGCAATGACTTGATAAAGTCACTGGGAAACTCGACAAATTTATTGTTTGAGAGGTCAAGCCGCGTAAGCCTCGGATGGATCGCGAAGGCAGTCGGAGACAGCTGACTGATACGATTGTTGGACAAATCGAGGATTTCTAAGCCAGTGCCGGTGTTGAAGTGCTCGCCGATGAATAACGTGAGCTTGTTACCACACAAGTTCAATGAGTAAAGATTAATGAGATTGACAAAGACACCAATATCGATGCGCTCGATAATATTGTACGAAAGATCAATTGTTGTAAGATTGTAGAGATGCTGGAAAGTGCCCTCATCGATTTCTTGTAGCTGATTGCCAGAAAGAACAATTTTCTCCAGTGATTTAAGATTCAGCAGCAACACAGTCGGCAGGATCTTGAGTTCTGTATGCGATATGTCGAGATTGATCAAAGACGATGGAAATATCGGCGGGAAGCCGCCGTATAAGGGATTGCTGCTAAGATTCAAATACTTTAATCTATGTAAGTATTTGAACGTTTCCGGCGACAATCGTTTTAGTTGGTTACCTGCCAGATTCAGCGAGAGCAGATTTTCCAGCGCCAATTCAGTAATAGTTGTCAATCGATTATACGATACATCGAGGTTTAACAAGGTATCTTCCAGACCAGCAAATGTATTTTGCGAAATAACTGACAGCAAATTACCGGAGAGTTCGATGTTGATAAGATGTTCGAAGTTGTAGAACAATTTGGGCTGTATTTCGCGTACTAGATTGCATGACAAGCCCAGAGTCATGAGATTCGTCGATGTGGCGTGAATTAGTTCGATGGAGAGTGCGGCAATGCGATTGAATTGCAGATGCAAGTGTGCCAGGGATGGTAATCGCATGAGTGCTGAAGCTGGCACCAATAGAATGTTGTTATCTTGCAAGGACAGCCATTTCAATTTTGTCAAGCCTTCAAAAGATGATTCTTCGATCTATAAGAAATAGTACATAAAAGTACGATAAAAAATTATAAAAATTTGTGCTATTACTTTTGTTCGAATTAAAAATTAATATTCTTAATTACATATTTTTAACAGTTTTATTATACGATATTCAACGTAACACACACAAAATTTGCGCTTTATTTAACTGTAATATTAGTCAATTAAGATTTTATATTTCTTCTTTCCAGAATAATATTCTTTTAAAAATAAATTTGTTTGATATATATGTACAAAGTGTTTTATTTTAATCTCAAAATAAATATTTTGAAAAACGCAATTTTATAGAGAAATATTTTAAATAAGAGTTGCTAAATTTTAGGGGGGACGTAAAATGATGACCTTGGGTGAAGATCATAAGAATAGATCGCGACAAACTTTGATTTTTTAAATAGAAACCTGGATATTATTTATGGTATTTTAAAATTAGTTAAGATCAAGTAAATCTTTTATCCCTCTTGGCATTTTTTTCTAAAACCTTAGTTTCCGAGATATTTTATTTTGAATCACAATATATTCAACTTTTAATTTTATACTCTTTTTAACACTATCCAGTATCAAAGACGTGGACGCAGCAGTGTTTTAAACTCTTTTAGAATACTTGTATAATGTTCTTTTGCGTCTCACGGTACTTCTTATAACATTTGTATTATGATATATTTGAATATACCACCATTCACGTCAATATACATTCGGAGCTTATAATATAATGAAATCATAGTCTTTCAAAGTATTTCTTCGTGAATACATGCATGAGCTCTGATAATATCATTTCTTATATCAACCGAATTTATAACAAAAACAAACTCCTTAATATACCGCATAAAAAATCACAAAGTATCAAATCAAATGAATTTGGAGGTCACTGAATGTAACTATGGTGCTCCAGCATACAGCTCTTGTATTGTACAAAACTATTTACAGCAAAGATATTTTAATAGATATAAACAAATGGTTACATTCAGTGGTTTTCAAATTTACTTGATTTGATACCATGATTTTTTTAGGGGAGTACATAAAGAAGATTGTTTTGCTATGGAACCAACAAATCTGGTTGATATGAAAAATCGTATCACTAAAGGACCCCGCACAAACCTTATGGGTTTTGACCCTCAGTGAAATTGGCTAAAATTGTAGTATGTTATAGTTTTTAACTCACTGATCAAAAGCCTCCATAGGCACAAAACTTGAAAATGGCTAGTTCTTTGCTACAGCCATTTAAAATATTAAGTTTTAGCATCATTTGAGTGATATTCTAAATCAGTTTCTTTTAGTTAAGTCAAGAGATTCTAGATGATATGCACTTAGCCGATATATGTATAGTATTTGATGTTTATAAATGTATCTGTGTGTTTTTTATTTGTACGTGTGTGTACGTATGTGTGAAGGAGAAGCTGAAGGATGAGTAAATGTTTATAAACATTAGGAAAAAATACAAATAACACAAACTTTATTTTACATGCATACATTAGGTACACACGCACGCACGCACGCACGCACGCACGCACGCACGCACGCACGCACGCACGCACGCACGCACGCACGCACGCACGCACGCACGCACGCACGCACGCACGCACGCACGCACGCACGCACGCACGCACGCACGCACGCACGCACGCACGCACGCACGCACGCACGCACGCACACACGCGCGCACACACACATACGAAAAATCGTTTCGATTCGAGCAAAAATACTCAATTGACTCACATGCCGAGTCATTATGTATGGCATATGAGTATGCCACTCATATGCCATACATAATGAAAAGAAAGAGCATGATTCTGATAAAGATTTTAATTTTTTTCTAAAGGAGAAGCAATATCATTTATTCGGAATTTTACTGTTTTGCTACTTAAAGGAATGCTAGCAGCTTCTTCAAGAATCAAAAAATTTCAAACGACTTTACTGCTGCAATAAGGCATTTCTATACAAATTTTCCTTTATGAAACGACTTGGAATTTTTCGCGATAAGATTTGAAATCGCATACGACGCTGTAAGAGCTTTTACAGAAGGTGTAGCATTATCGATATGAGAATTCGAACTACAACTTTCTTGATTAATTAATTTTAATCCCTCAATTAAACTAATTTTCTTCTTGTCCACATATTTTGAATACTCATTTGAATGTTTATTTTTATAGTGTTTATGAATTATATTTAATTTAGTTACTAACTGCAATGTAAATATTTTAAAGAATACGTTGATATTATGCATAAAATAATGAGAGGAATCAGTTTGTGTACAGAAAACATAGTTATTTTTAAGAAAAGTATGTAATTTGCAATTAGCAGCTAAATATTTTTTCTTGAAAACAACTATGTGTTTTCTTTACACCAATTGATTCCTCTCATTATTTTGTGCATAAAAGTATTCAGATAAGATCATCAAAAAATGAATATTTTCTGAGACATTTCATAGTTTATGTAAGATTATGTCAAATTAAAGTATAAAATATCTCGTAAACTATTCACTTTTTGATCATCCTACCCTTAAAACTTTTTATGCAGAATATTGAGAGGAATCGATTTATATAAAAAGAATAGATAGAATCAACTTATATAAAAAGAATTTTAAAAAACTAGGTTAACTTTTAAATGACCTTGAAAAACGCCACCGAAGGGCAATTCTAGGTCACGATATTATGTCCCTCTCGAAACCCTACAACTTTTATCTGATACATTTTTTTCTATAGTCACGTGATTTCCAAATATTTGCTTGTTAAGATTAAAATGAATCACCCGGTATAGGAATTCGCAGATAAGAAGGATTAGGGTATAACACGCATTACATAAAATCCCTGCAATTTAAAACGGAAAGGAAAAGAAAGGGTCAAATTATACAGTACAGTAATGATTTACTTTATCAGAAATACCACACAATTTTTAAAATGTAATCATAACGAAAATATGATTTGTATAATGTTGATATTATTGTTTGGCGCTCATTAATTAAGTTGTCGTGTTTTAGATTTATGTTGTTAGTTCATAGTTGTCGCGCCAATTGTTGTAATATAATTTTACTTTATTGCTTATCGAATGCTTGGCTTATTAATTGTATCAATTGAGCGTTTCTTTGTAACGCACTGCCGATGGATAGCGAATTGGCGCTCAATGGTAATCGACTTACTTAACGGTGCTGCCATCGCTATCCATCGATCAAAATTATTGATCGAGAGTGGGAGCAGACTACTCGCTTGCCGTGCCTTACAGGAAAGAAGGCTTGGTCTTACTTGCTCCGGATATCGTTGGAGACAGATCACGAGCAGAGAGAGAATTCCAGCACTTGCATGAAGGAATTGAAGATTGCTTGCATGATTGGATGGCACGCTTGCTTTTCTCTATCCTTCTCTTCTATCGCTTGCTTAACACGCTCACTGCTTGCTGCAAAGAGGACCTTTTTGAAAGGATCTGCAACTTTGGGAGCACGAGGCACGCATTGCGCGGTGAGTCGATTACTTGCTTTATTCATTGCATCTTGCCCATAATTTCGCTATCCACGCGGCTTTAGCTCTTACGCTAAAGAAGCATCCCTTTATTCAATTCTTGTTTCGTAATTGCGCTTATTTCGCTTATATCGCTTAAAATTCGCAATGGGAAGAATTGTCGATACCCTCCCCTAACAATTATATTCAATATTATAAATTATATTGTGTCATTCATACTGTACATTCTTCCTACAACAGATTTCCGAAAAAAATGGACGCGCGCTACTTGGTCCAGCCAGTGACGCGAGTACGGCGCGACGTCTCATTTATTAAAAATATATAAAAAAATAGTCTATCGATTCTCCATAAAATAAAAAATATGTACATTTTCAGAATGAAGTAGAGAATGAAATAACATTATTTCAAAAATTTTAAAAAGTGTACTTTTTGATGAAAAAAATTATTAAACATTTCAATTATTTATAAGAATTAAAATTAACAATTTCTTGTAACTTAAACTATTTTTATAAAAAAGGTTGTTTCTTTAGCTTTAAAATGCATTTTTGAAAATATCTCTACGGCAAATATAACCAGAGATATTAATTTTTAAAGTTAACAACTTCATTTTTCACGAAAATTTTGTTGTTTATAACTTCTGCAAAAAAATATTTCGGACAAATAAAAATACGTATCTCCTTATTTTATGTATATTTCACGTGAAAAAAGTTTCGTTCGATTTAAAAAAGAGGTCATTTCTTGTCCAATTTGATGTGGAATTGTCCATATATATTACTTATAACTGCAAAATTTTATCACTTTAGTTGTTAAATAACTAACAAAAACCAAGAATTGTTTCTCGAGCTAGAAATTTTTCGCTATCATCTTATCTATTCTTTCCTTAGTGGAAAATTCGAAACACGATAATGTCAAAGTTCGCGAACGGTCGCTAAGTGTGCGCGGAACCGTCGAAACAGACGAATAAATTTGTGGCTCGGACTTAGCGAATTCAGCTATTTAATTTTGACTTAAGGGCATGCTTCGGCAATGAAACTTACACACAATTTGAATTTAAATTTTAATCTTAATTAAACATATATGCGAGCAGCGTCTTCTATATTAATCGACTTTAACGTATACACACACTTTTACTCACAAATTTTGATTTTATTTTACGTATTTTATTTTACTCTCTATTGTATTAATAAATCAGAATTTAAAATTAAGTATTAGAGATTATCTCACGGTATTCTGATTGATAACCTTCGAACTTGTGTAACATCCGCGATAATGACAAACACATACACATCATTTCAATGATATATGTACATAGCTTGTCTCGCAAATATTCTAAAGATCGTAGGATTATATTGTATGTTTGATATAATAACAGCATATGCATTTTTCAATTTTTCTTTAATCTTTAATAAACTATGATATTTGAAACAGTAATTCACACATTTTATTAATTGACCCCGCTCTCACTCTTTAATCTTAAGATCACACAGGTCCCGTCCCGCATAAAAAGAATTTAGCTCCTTTACCGAAAAGGAATCACCGAGCGAATGGCTTAGTAATAGATTAAGAGCGACTCTTCCGGTTATTGACTTGTTTTGGACCCTGAACATTCGCTTGACCCGAGGCACGTGCCTCAATGCATTTGTTTCTCGGGATTTGGTAAGTTACGTATCTTCCCTCGACCACCTTCCCAGGTCTGGACGTAATAAAATATATACATATACAGGGTGTCCCAGGAAGAAAGGTCAATATTCTGGGAGGTGATTGTATCGGCACGATTCCCATAACTTTGGCGCCACGTTTTGACTGTGAGTTGTGAAGGCATTTTGACGAGGAACGCGGGAAAAATAATAAAAAAATTCTAGGATCAATACTTTCCAAGATATAGCAACAATTTCAATTACTTACAAAACATAAAATATAAAGTCAATAACATTGACATACGTTGTCAAGGTCACTATCCTGTACAAGTTTTAAGTTGTTGTTTATTAAAAAATTATTTAAGAAAAGAATTTCCATAAATTATATATAATTTTCAGACACTATGAACGTTTTATTAAATGTATTTTGGTAATTATTTACTTTTAGAGGAGCACCACAGAACGACCTTGACTTTGACATAAAGTTGCAAACCTATGCAGAATTGTAGAAACATAGACCTCGTTTTACACTGAAAGCAGGGGATAATGAGGGTGGACCTTGCTTTGCGTGGAAAATTGCAAACCCATGTGAAAATGTAAGAACATAGACCTCGTTTCGCACTGAAAGCAGGGGATAATGGGGGTGGACCTTGCTTCACGTGAAAAGTTGCAAACCCATGTGGAATTGTAAGAACATAGAAGTATAATAACGATAATATTAAACTGACATTACAGCAAGTAAACTTTTTTTTCTTAATAACTTTTTAATAAACAATGACCGACGGCTAGAATGTTACTCAGGGTCATGACAACATATGTCAAGGTCAAGGTCGTTCTGAGGTGCTCCTCTAAAAGTAAATAATTACCACATATAATTCAATGCTTATTCATGATATCTATTGGTTGTGGAATTTTTTAAGTATTTTTCCCGCATTCTTTGCTAAAGTTTCGGAAATCACCTTTACATTACAGCGCCAAAGTTATGGGAATCTAACCATATCGGTATCGGTCATTTTAAGCAAAAATGTTCATATAAACGAGTGTCCTATTCCGAACGATTTCCGAGATAGAGCTATTTGAATGTACAGTTGCAAAATTACTGATAAGAAAGAGATACTACGTACTGTTTCTAATTTATTGTTCAAGTGACACATTTTTTACAGTTTATAATAAATTTTCAAAAATTCCACCAACATCAACTCTTGTAAGAACATGGCGTGTTGCCTGCATAAAGGAACATCACGATGCACTCAGACGAGCAATACGCTGTATATACAGGGTGTTTCATTTTAATCGCTCCAAGCAAATATCTCGAAAAATATGAAAGATACGGGAAAACGTTTCAGACAAAAGTTGGTTTAAAGGGGGACATAAGATGGCGTCATTGGTTTGACCTTGAGTGAACGTGTCAAGGTCATATGAAGTTCAACTTGGTTTTTTTTAAGTGGAATCCCTTATTTTTCATTCCATATTCTTGTAGCTGACTTCAAGATCTTTTCAAAACACTATAATAAAGTATTTTTTTATTAAGTACTTTTCGAGTCATAAGGCTTGAAGTTTATAGTATTTTGACATAAAATACAAAATATCTTGTAAAACATTCAGTTTTCGCAGCATGCGTTTTTAAGTTTGTAAAATTTTTAACGTTGTCACGATTTTCAAAATGGAGCAGAGAGCCGCGATTAAGTTTTTATATTAAAAATCAAATTTTATAGATAAAAATAATTTTGTTTAATTTTCAATGTACAGTGTACATCCCTTGTCTCTCTACACACGCTTTGCATCGTTTGCAGAACCGCTGGAAAGCTGTAGAAAATTCGTCCATAGAAATTATGTCGAGAATCATTGTCATTCTGCTTTGAACTACCTTTATGCTCTCAAAACGAGTTCCTTTGAAGGCCATTTTCAATTTCGGGAACAGAAAAGTCAGCCAGGGCCAGATCCGGCGAATATCGTGGGTGTTGAATCACAGAAACCGATTTTTGAGACAAAAATCTCGTAACAATTAACGAGAAATGCGCTAGAGCAACCACCACTCTCCCGATTGGTACAAACCCGGTCTGACTCGGCGAATCTGCTTCAAAAGACGATCCATTATGTCGCGATAGAACTCTCCATTAATAGTCTCCATTAACAAAACTTAATCGCGGCTCTTTGCTCCATTTTGAAAATCGTGACAACGTTAAAAATTTTACAAAATTAAAAACGCGTGCTGCACACAAACTACTGAATCAACGGTGGCGTAAAAAATATGGCAGACTCAAGAGGCATCATAGTAACTAGTCTTAATATAGGCCAAGCGATGGTGCAGCTAGTACGTCCGGAAAAAAATCAGTGCCCGAACTTTTTGAATGCGCTATGTATGTATATATTTAATATTATATATATATATATATATTTAATATTATACATACATATTTAAAACATTATATACAATAATTATATTATATATTTGCTATTGCTGTCCACACATACACGCGCACACACATACGCGCGCGCGCGCCCACATACAAAACAGTCTTTTTGATAATTATGCATAAAGTGGGCAACCTCACAAATGACCTTGACACATGTTGTCAAGATCATGATCTTGAATAACATCTAAAAAGTTTTTGCTATTGGTCGTTGTTTGTTCAAAAGTTATTAATAAAAAAAATTATTAAAATTATTAAAACGAAGTTATTAAAGTTGTCCAGTGCTTTCAGTGCGATGAGGTTTATATTTGTAAAATTCCACATGGATTTGCAACTTTGCACGCGAAGCGAGATCCACCCCCATCACTCGGTGCTTTCAGGCGTAGAAAGTTGTAAACCTATGTGGAATTTTGTAAATATAAGAGACCTCGTCACACTGAAAGTATCGGGCAACTCTAATTTTAAAACTGAAATTAGGTTTAGGTTAGGTTAGAATTTTTTCGCGGGAGTGCTGGGAGCGCAGGGAGAGGGGCAGAGCTTACGCATTTACTTTGCAATGATTATATAGACATTTAATTTTTTTTACCTTGTTCTAAGATTGACCACCAATCTTATGCATTATAATGCTTCAGAGTTAACTTTAGTAAATTTTTATTAATAACTTTTGAATAAACGACCAACAGCTAAAACTTTTTGGATATTATTCAGGGTCATGATCATGATAACATATGTCAAGGTTAACGTCATCCGTGAGGTTGCCCACTTTATGCATAATTACCGCCTTTTTTAATCGTTAAACAGATGTGTATCGAAATGTATCGGATATAAAATGAAATCAAGCAATAAATTTATAAACAGGTTATATATAGATTAAGTTGTAATTGATTTTCAACTTAATCGTGTTTTCATGATAAATTTTCGTTATATATAGGAACATACCGTGCGTAGCGCATTAAGACTCAGATCCAGTCTAGTGAGAGCGGAAAGGTTGGAAAACGTATTAATTCCGAGCTGGCCTATATTGTTTCGGCTAAAATCCAAAACTTGCAACTCGGTCAAGCTAGATAAATGTATTTGTTCTATTTCCTGCGAAAAATAAGAAAAAGTTATTTGTAGATCGCCAAGATAAATACAATATGCTCGTTTACTAAAAAAAAATTTTGCAAATTGGGAAACAATGATAGTTATATATCTTTATACATTGATGATAACTGATAATGAGTACTATCTGCGAAGATACTTACAGTAATCAGATTGTTGGAAATATTTAAGAATTTCAAATACGTTAAGTGTTTTAACGCGTTCGTGGGAAACTCCTGAAGAAAATTAGCTGAGAGATCCAACTGAAGCAGATTGAATACACCTGAAATAGTCACGGTATTTTGTTTATCACAGTTTTCCAGTTTTGCTAGATTCTTTGTTAATAAATTTGCATTATCGAGGTGCGAAGCAACACAAAACATGCAGAATAATAATAAGGATTCTACGAGCAGAAGAAAATCTATAATGATTCGTACTGTTAATAACGTGTTTCTAGGTTTGCACAAGATTGTATGAAACGATTGATTGTATAATTGTTGAAACTAATCTAATTTCGTGGAACATCAAGTTTGTCGGAATATGTATTAGAGTTTATTATACTTCGATGTCATTCTTCGAAGATAGATCTCGCATACTTTCATAGCATACTATCGAAGCCGAAATCTTCTCACGCGTTGATTGACACAAATAATTTTACACGCATGTTTAGGAAACAATGCTTTTCTAATGAAAAATCGGTTACACGTACAGAGATAAGTTTTGACATTTGTGATCTTAGCAAAAAATAACATATATTTTCTATTTTTTTTAATGTTTTTTAAACATGAATCTCTCTACTATTAAAATATGTATTAAAAAGTAAATTTTCTTTATTAAAAATAAAGTTTATCTTGATACTGTGCACATAATTTTTCATTAGTAAATTAAATTATTTTACTAAACGTTATATTTTTAAATGTATGTATTAATAGTTGTTGTCAAGAAAAATACGATTAAAAAACGGTGATGTCTCGTGCCAAGTCACACGCAACAAAAAATGTCACGCGCAATAAAAAATGTTACGTGCAACAATAGCGAAGCGGAAATTTATACGCGAGCTGCCTAGATGCGAGTAGCTCAGATTTCAGATTGTCAATAACAATTGAACCAATCGAGTTCCTAATGAATAGATTCTTTATTTGTTCCCCTAAAGATTACAAATAAACAAGCATTTCCTCATACAAAAATAAATACAACAAAAGCAAAACTTAAGCTAATTTAACATAAAATTCTATATACACTTTAAAAAACTTATTCTACACTGAAAATTTAAAAATAAACTTAAACTTAGATTAAATACTTACTAACAGAAAATGGACTATTAAGAGCCAGACGCGATTAGCGAAACGCAGATTCTTTTCTTTTAATATAAGTAAGAGGCGCTGATATAAAATATTCACAAATGAAATGGAAACGGGCTAATTAAGAGCCGAGTAAGCGCTGTAAGAGATGCGCGAATTATTCTTCCTTTTTGTTAAAAATTATTTATTGTGAGTTCGAACGTTTCGATCCTGATTTCAGACTATTATCAGCAATTGTCAAATACAGAAAATTAAATTCTATGAGGCGTAGATTATTGGACTCGCATACAAGTGTATATAATTCGGAATATATTATAGAATAAACCGCAAATAAGAGAATGAATACATCAAATTTAATTAATCGTGCATGTGTTTCTTCGTAGCTATCAGTGATTCTCACGATGGATAAGCGAAACAAGTCCTCCTCCGGTTCCAGCCGTAAAGAAAGAATTAACTCAGGTCTTGTTGGTTGTAAACCTTATGAATGTCTGTACCTTTTACAATTTTTCATATTTGAGTATAAAACGGACTGATATTATTTAAATTGTGAACCGATGTGCTAATGAGAAGGCGACTTACTTCGTTCATCGGACAAGGAACCGTGAGTTATTATACAAGAGACAAAATGCAACTATCAAATATTCGAATTGAGATGTAATTATTGCGTGACATTGTGAACGTACATAAACAGTGGAGTTTCATGATAATTATTGTTCCATTTAAATGACGTCTTTGAACGCGCGCTAAAATTAAATTTTTTATAAGCTCTCTACCGTCGTGAGATATGCGTGCAGACTTTTGATATCGCTCTGAAGATTCAGATTCATTCATTCTATTTTTCTTTCTCCTTATGAATATCATCTCCGACAATAAACGCTTTCTGTATGTGTGCTCCTCATCCAAGATTTCCTTGTCCCATGCAAAATCATGGTTAATCAACCTGTGGTCCGTGTTAACAGAGAGTTATGATGTTTTTCTGTTAATGTGATTGCGATGCTCTGCTATTCAAGTTTTTAAGAGTTTTTTCTTTTAATGAGTATCCATTAATTAATTCTATAAATGTACAGTTCGGTTTCTGAATTGGACCATTGGATCATTAGCATGTAAATCAGGCTAAAAAGTTTATACAATTTTCAATGACTCCAGCGATCTCCCAGACAGTTGATCGCAACAATTTTTCCTCCGGTTCAAGCTATTGAGGACAGAAGTACCTATTCATTAGAAGACAACAAAACAGCTTGAACCTCCAGAATGACACGAAAAATCTGAACCACGCTTATCTTGCGTTGATGAAGGGTTTGTCGAAAGTTTAAACTCGGCGATCAATGTTAATGTCATCTCAACTCATAATAAAATTTATGGCAATGCTCAAGGTTATGTATATATTGTAAAAGTCATGCGCTTATAAGTACATTCGTAATTCAACTGACAGTTGAGCTTTTTTGTGGTGCTCGATTGGGTGTGCTCGGGTGACGAATTAACAAGTGTTCGGACATTGTGCAATGCTTCGGAGCAACCGCGACCAGGTACTTCCGTCCTCCTCAGTTCCGGGATGTTAGAGTCGGAGAGCCCCGGAGCGCAGAGCTGACTGCTGCCAAGCACATCTCCAAGTTGCGGATAGGGAAACGGTCTCTCGTACGAAGATTAGTTGTGAATAACCTCTTCGGGGGGAATAAACGGCCGTGGACAAACAGCGGTGGGATACCCGAGAGTGGGGTGGGCTCTCCCCTGGGAAGGGAAAAGTCCCAATGCTCGTTTGAGAGTCCCACGACGAGGCAAATGAGTGCCGCCTCTAAATAAGCACTCCAACCCCCAGTCAGGTCGGGCTCGTTAGCCTTGGTAGGCAACCGACCTAGGGGAAAATCACCCCGAAATCAAACCAATTTTTACAAATTATGGATATGGATAGTAAGAAAGGGAAAGGCTAACCGCCACAGGAGAATCGGGTCTCCAGTGGCCGACGTACCGGGGATATTGTCTCCGTACGTCGTCATCTGACGATGGGACTTCCACCGGGTTGAAGGCAAGCCTGATGGAGGAAGCGACTATCGCTTCTACGCGAGGTGGCCTCGCGGGGCGGCCGGGGGAGGAGGGCATTGGCACCATCTCGGCGGGTGCTGCCATGAATCCCACGGTCCGCTTAGTAAGAGTGGACGTGGGTGGGTCGCGATCTAGTTCCGGGAACGGAGTTCTTCTTTTACAGAGAAGAACCGTCGGTTCCGGGCCAAGTGGGGTTTACCCCAAGTTGACGAGCTAGAGGCGTCTTTGAGGAAGCTTGATAAAGGACCTTGTTATGCAAGACTGAAGGCCCCTTCAGGAGGTTGGTCCTGTGCTGATCTCTACCATAAAGCAACTAAAAGAGCAGAATTCTATTAAGGCCATGACGGCCCTCTATGTAGGTCGTGCTGTAGCATTCGAGTTTCGAAGCCGCATGATTGCTCTTGACAAACAAGTCAGAGTGTTGAAATCGAACAACGATCAACTCCACAGGCATCCGGGCGCCTGTGAAGAGGAAAAGAGGAAGATAGACTTGGAAGGGTTCAGGACGGGATGACCCCTCCTTTGCCCTCCTCCCTCTCCTCTATCGGACGCAGTCCCCGGCGAAGGTCGCCAAAGGGGACTTGTCCGGGATGGACGTGGAGGAGGAAAGTTCTGGCTCACCTTCTCTACAGGTGCCCCCACCCCTTCAGGGGGAACGACCGGAGAAAACCAAATGGATCTCCCCGCCACTGAGACGGATGCCGTGAAGAGCTTAACACCCCAGATCGACACCATGACGTGCGCAATGGCCGTCCTGTTCGCGAGATTCCAGTCTCTAGAGAACAGGGTGGCTGCACAACAAGTGGCTTTCACTTGGATACAATACAATTGGACACGTTGCAAACGGACACGTTGCAAATGGACACAATATATTGCGCACCATTCATTTGGACACAGCAGCTTTTGGACATGTAAGAAAATGCGCACTGTTCACTTGGACACAGTTCACTTGGACACCGTTCAATTGGACATTGTTCAATTGGACACCGTTCAATTGCACACCTTTTATTTAGACACTGTTCATTTGTATACCGTTCACTTACACACCGTCTTATTTTTGTATACGTGTGAACCTGACATTATATTGACAGTTGCAAATCTATGTGGGACCATACAATAATTGACCTTGTTTCGCACTGAAAGCACTGTTCGAATGTGGATGGAAGGTTGCAAACCCATGTAGAATTGTACAATTATAGACTTCGGTGCGCAAAAGAACGGTGTCCAAATGAACGGTGTGCAATTGAATGGTGTCCAAATTAACGGTGTCCAAGTGAACGGTGCGCAATTGAACGATATCCAAATAAACGGTGTGCAATTGAACGGTGTACAAATGAACGGTGTCCAATTGAAATATGTACAAAGTATCGTGTCTATTTACAACGTGTCTATTTGCAACGTATTCAATTGTACTGTGTCCAAGTGCACCGCTCCCTGCACAACCGCCGACTATAGCCGGTGTGGGAGAGTCCATCGCTGCCACTGGAGAGGGGCATCCAACACTCCCCGTTGCTTCGGTGGCGGCCGGGAAAAAGAAAAGGGATCCCACGAAGGAAAAGGACTCGGCCGCTCCCTCTGCCCCCGCTTTGACCGCCTCAGCGGCGAAGCGTCGACCTCCGCTCTTTTCCTCCGCTGCGGTGGAGGGGACATGGGTGGAGATCGTGGGGCTGAAAACTGGAAAATCAGCCCGTAAAAGGGCCGCCCCCTTGCCCTCAACCTCCCCTCTTCTGGGGGAAGAGAATGTGATGATTGGCCGTAACACCAAACCGATCAAGAAGGCGTGGCGTCCTCGCCTCCCGGAGACGGCGGCAGTTCTGCTGTCCGTCTCGGGAGAGGCGATGGAGGCGGCTACGATAGCGGAGGCCCAATCGAAGGTCAACTTTGACAGCCTGGAGATCCCCATACTACGCCCTAAACGAATTATTAATGGAAGTCTCCTTTTGGAGATCGGGTGAAAATGAAGGTGCCGGTCAGAAAACGGACCTTCTGTTCGATCGGATGGCCGATGCCCTCAAGGAAATGGCGGGGATCTTCCGGCCCACCAAACTCGCGGAGATGCAAGTGAGGGGGCTGGTGGGCTCCGCGATCCTTAGGGCAGCGGACATGAAAAAGGTGCGCGTGGGCTGAGTCTGGGTAACTCTCGAGTTGCTGCGGGCCTGTCCAATGAGGTGTCACCGCTACTTCGAGCTAGAGCACACTCGGCAGCGATGCACCTCCGAGCTCGATCGCGGCGCCCGCTACTATCGCTGCGGGGATGTCGCGCATCGAACTATTCGGTGCTCGGCCCCGCCAAATTGTTCGTTTTGTGCGGATCTCGGCAGGCCGGTCGGGCACCGGCTGGGGAGAAAGGGGTGCTCCTCTGCTCTCAAGAGCCTCCTTCGGCAGCCGCGCCGGGCGGCTTGGCCAAGAAGGGACCAGACAAGCCGCTTGGAAAGGGCAAGTGGGTTTCCACTCGCAAACAAGCGGGCACAGGTAGTGGGGGAGAGAAGGCGATGGACCTGGATCCCTGATCCTGAATCGCTCCTTCTAACCCCACACGGGTAAATGGCCGGCCGAGCCGCCTTTTTTCTTTCCGATAGGGAGGGGCGGCCGCCAGTCACAACCAAGGGGTAATTGGAGTGGAAGGACGATGGTTCTGGATTTTTGATCTTGAGTCGCCCCTCTCCTGCCCTTCACAAGAGTTGGCCGCCGATATAAACCCTCTTAGAGGATGGATGATCGGCAGTCATGAGTAGGTCCGCCGCGTCGTAGGCGTACGTAGGCTCAGAAAAGGTTTACGTGAGACGGGCGCTAATGTGCATGTCCGTCGGGGACCCGGAAGCAATGCGATAACAGTTCCCGGGGCCCCGACTGTAGGCCATGCAGGTGACCTGCAAGGGGGGGGGGAGGTTTTAGTAGGTGAGATTCCCACACTACCCCGCCACACCGGGTGACGGGATGTGCATAATGCGTTTTCCCTTCCCACGCAAAAAAGAATGTACATCCGTCCTCAACAGTTAGAATCGGAAAGAGAATTGTCGCGATCAACCGTCTTGGAGATCGCTGCAGTTCACTGAAGCTCATATAAACGCTTTATTTATATAGCTTGATTTATATAGCTTGATTTATATAGTGATGATGGTCCAATCCAGATACAGAAATGTACATTTATAAAATTAATTAATAGATTCTCGTTAGAAGAAAAGAATCTGCGCTTTGCTAACCGCGCCTAGCTCTTAATAGCCCATTTCCCGTTTGTAAAATTTTTATACCATAGCCTTCGTTTTTTAAAAATTTATAATAAATACATTACGAATTTAGGGACAACTACACCTGTGGTCAATTATACATTGTCAGTTTTCAAATTCTTATTTTGATCATTTTTTCAAAAAGTCGATCTTTAGCCTGCTGCTTACGATGCTGCTGATTATGAGGTCTTCATAGTCTTCTCTGTCGACCTTTAAGGGTCGGCAGGAATAGCGATCAAATTCCGAACTGATATTGGAAATCTCGCGCGGTGACAATGCAAAATTCCAGTTTCAGGATTACCAACGCTGAGAAATAAATTCTCAGTCTTTATGTAGTAAAGTATGTCCGTATATATACAAACATCATTTATTGCTGACGCGGACGCACCGCAGAGAGAAAGAATAGAACAGGATCGACAATTGCTATCCTTCTACCTACTAAATCGAATATCGTGCCGATGTTACACGAAGTACTGAGGAGTCGAAGCATATCGCTTTATCCGAGATGCGGCCTGAAACTGCTGGTCTCTCAAGGCAGAAAGCAGTAATGCAACAAGGCCAACGAGCGCCTACTTTTTGTAAATTTTATGTATGCGTATACGTACGAGGGTTGTCTGAAAAGTTTTGAGCCTCAACATGAAGATGGCGTTACTCGCCAAAACCATTCTGGTATTACAATCGTATATGCTTTGAAAGATACCTGTGAAAATTTCAGCCATTTTGGACGCTCAGTTGTTGTTTGACAGTCGTTTTGTCAGTCGATGTCAGAGGCTCAAAACTTTTCAGACAACCCTCGTATATGTGCATATACAGGGTGTCCCGTAAAGACCGTAACAACACTTAAGGGTGAATTCTTGAGATCATTTTAAGAAAAAATCTTAATACCAAAATACTCAGGCTATAATAGTTTTGAATTAGAAGCATTTAGAGTTAGCGAATGAGGTAGTCTAAAATTTGCGCGCTCAGGTGTGGTACAACGTACAGTGGTAAAGGCGACATCTGACTGTAGCCCCTCTTGTCAGTATGAAACTAGCAGCAGATTTGCAACAGATTTCATAAAAAGAAATGTTATTTAACGTGCGTTTTACGTATGTATGTTTTTACGGCTTGCGTTTTACGTATGTAATGTTTTTTCTTTTATAATATTTTTAATAAAATCTTATCTGCATAGACAGTGCATTTATGCAATAACTCATTCTCTTTGTATATGTAATTTCGATATTGATACTGACAAGAGGAACGCTACTACATATGCGATGCAAGAGAGACAAAGAGAGAGCAGTAATCTCTTCTTATCAAGCATATGTCAAGCTGTCAGTATGTTACCACGGAAATTTCCCCATGAAAGAGAGCTGCTCCTTAGACATAGATCTAGTGAGATTCGTTCAATTCGTATGTAACTTCGGAGAAGTTATATTGCCTTGTGTGAATCTTTTTTTAATATATTCTTTATATAATTAAGCAAGGCACTAAAGAGTCGGATTTTGCATTTTGGTTCTTAAAAATCTATAATAAATGAAATATAAACTCGTGACCAACTGCACCTGACTTGCTGCTGGCTTTGCATTTTCCACGTTTATAAGAAGTTCTATTTTGACCTTTTTAAGAAAAAATCGCTCTCTAACGACTTGCGGACGATCCTGCTAATTACGAATATCACAATTTTAATATGATTCTTTCAGTTTTTTTGGCCGTAAGAAAGAATGAGCGAATCCGTAATTCACGGCCGACCGATAGAAGTCTCCACTCTGTTTCCTGCCGACTCTTAAGTCTTCATGCCAATATAGCATGTGGTACCCAGCGGTGCAGTGCCGTCACTGGTTCACGCAGAATATTTAAATTTCGGGACCATTTTGGGTAGAACCTCGTATTTCGGCGATCAATAATCAGTGGCGATAAGTCTACACTAATTGATTGCTGCCGGATAACAGCGCCATGTGTATTCGCACTTCTACGTTCACTCCGGTAGGGAAACAGGAGGAATCCAGCGGATGTCCGATGGTGTATCTATATACGTTTATAAAGGATACAACTAATACATTTAATATAATAAACTGTATAACTTGCAAATTGTCTGTTGGTATTTAGCAATGTAAAATCGATTTAATTGATTGTAACGTTTGTTTACTGATAATACTACATGGCGCTCCAGTGTTAAGTTCCATTTCTACATTGCGACAATCTGCACATTTAGCATTTGCTTATCTAACAAATTAATTAGATTGATTGCGTTGACTTCATAAATTAGTCGATGTAGGATATCAACCCGTTCGGCTAGTTGCGTTGTTGATTGCATTCCTGCCACTACTTGATTCGTGGTTTGTACTGCCTTTTTTGATCTGCAGACTTTAATAATATGGCTTTTTTTGTCACAATGATGACATTTATTCTCGCAAAATGGACACTGGCTGCGTAAATGTTATCCTCCTTTTGCAAGAAGGATGATCGTTACTGTAACACTTGCTTTTGTGCGCTGTCACAAAAATCTTGCTGTTGTCTCCGATGTAATTTTTAGCGTACTAATTTTTTGCCCTGCTTCATTTTGAATGCTACACACCCCAGTTTATGCATCTGTTCAGATTGCTGATGATTCCGTTGTTTTGATTTCGTCTGCTGTGCAACAAGTGTTTGTGCGATTTCATATGCTTTAGTAAATGTTACTGGTTTCTTGACAGTAATTTCCTCACACATCTTTCTAAATTCAAGATCATGTAAAAGTTTCTCGATCAACATTGATCAACATTTTGTCTAAAAAATCACCGTATTCACAATGAGCGGTGCTCTGCTTGAGACGTAAAATGAAATTTGCAACTGTTCCTTTTTTCTGTTGACAATGTGTCGAAATTTGATTTTCGGTGTATTTATTTTTTGCACGATCTAAATGATCAATAGAAATTGTAATTTAATTGTACGTTAAATCTTCGGGCTGATGCGGACATATCAAGAATTTGAGCGCCTTATTCAATTCCGTACTTATATGTACACGAGCATAATTAACGTACAAATTTTCTGGAATTTTACTTAGTGAAGTGCGATCAAAGCGTTTAATATAATCTTTGATTGTCGTTCCTTCTGAAGAGCGATATTCTATCACCGAGACTGTTTCATATGCACCGTTGACGTCGATCTCGATTTGAGAAGTATCGACATTTGCTGCAGATGCTTGTAGTGCACTAGCCAGCATGTTAGTCATTGTGTGTAAAAGCTCAGGTGGAATTTACATTCTTACAGTTATATATAATTTGTCAACTTATAATTTAACCTCATTTCGCGTCGGAATATTTATTTCGCAATATTTCTTTTCTTCTCACGAACGCATAAATTCGTACTTTTTTGATACCACTTTTATTTTTCAGACTAACATTCAGTGTTTCTCGAAAAGAAGGATATGAGTTGTCTCACGAGCAATCTCTTTTTCTAGATTCTTTTATTAGTGAGATAATGACAATGCTTCGAATACAGTATACTAACACGACCACACTAAAAAAAAACACGGTACGCTCTCTAAAATAGACATCGCTGATACGTTCATGTCTTCATTTCTGATTGGTTATTTCGAATAAGAACGTATTCATATATAACACTTACTTTTAAAGACATCGCTGTTGAACCGGTTGAGAGAATTATGGGAAATGTTCAGAAACAGTAAATGTTGAAGATCAGAAAGAGCATTGTCTTCCATGTAAGACAATTCATTGTAGCTGAGATCCAATCGTAATAGTGACTCCCTAAAAGTTATGAAAGCATCTCGTGGAAGGAAACCTGTATAAAACAGGATAACAATTTAAAAAATTATGTCAATGTTTGCGCATAAAAAAATTCCGAAATGTATATAATTATTATAATAAAATTTTTATTAAACATAATTTAAAAATTTATCTGAAAATAATTGTAAGTGCTCAAAATTATTTTTTTATTGAGAAAGATTAGTAAGTATAAACAATATCTATTCCATGTTAATCAACATGCAATTTTATTGTAAATATTTAGGCATTACTTAAATATTGCTTATAGGTATGGGATACGAAATATTTCACGGAAGAATATAATTGTGTCAATGGCATAGTACGTATAATAGAGATGCATAGAGAAAGCTAGCCGTGAAAATTTTTGCGTCGAATAAGCGTCGTCTTCTAGTTAAACTTAAGGAACATTATGTGGCGATCGACGCAACACATCTGCGATTTCTCTCAGATTTTATAAAAAACGCTATAATAACTGTAAATTGTACTATTAGAAAGCATTTAATCATAAAGTATGTAATATTTTTTATAAATATGGTTATAAGATTAATTTTTTAAAATATATGGTGGGTCATCGCGCTTATAAAAATATGAGAAATAAAGATACGCACATATGCTTATATATACAAAAATTAATATATAAAAAATTACCATAAATTAAAAATAACTTTAATACACAATAGCTTAATAAATTAATTACGTTATGGATCGTATTGTTGTAATCATACCGATATTGTTTCGGGCCAAGGACAGCACTCTAATAGCGTATGGGCCTTTCAAGGAGGCAGTAGGCACCACAGTTAAATTGTTACCATCAAGATATAGCTCCTCTAAATTAGTGCATCCTTTTAAAATTCCTCCTTCAATGCTTTTGAGACCATTTCTGCTGAGATCGAGTATTTTGAGTTTTTCCATGTTATGAAATCCGTTGCTAGAAAATATGGGGTTTAGACTGTCACCCAACAAATTATCGGCAAGTCGAAGCTCGAGTAATTCACTCTGCAATTGCAGTACACGATCTATTAGCCGATAGATCACATTGCTTGACAAGTCGAGTTTCCTGAGATTTAGACCGGAATTAATAAGATCTTCCGGTAAAGTCTGGTAACCACAGTTTCTCTGGCTGATCGATACAATCGGTTGATCATGCAAGATGTTCATAGTGTCGCGAGTAAAAATCACTCGATCGCAATCCATTTCAATTAATCGTGGGTAATCCATGGATATGGCACACTTGCAAGGCACCAGAAGATCCTGCTTCAGTTCAATGCAGGGTTTCCATTGTGCTTCATTCAATGGAAGGATACTCCACAATAAGAAAATCGTTAACAGATATGAGCTAGAAATGATAAAAGTGCAAACTTGATCTAGGAAAAATAAATCTAATATAATGACATCTATCTCTTTCTCTCTCTCTCCCCTCCCTCCCTCCTTCCCTCCGTCCCTCCTTCCCTCCGTCCCTCCGTCCCTCGCTTCCTCCCTCTCCCGCTCTCCCCTCTCTCTCCCTTTCTCTTTTCCCACCCATTCTATTTCTTCTATCTTATCTTTTTCTCTCTTTTTTTCTTTTCCCTTTTTATTATTGTAATGTAATATTATCATATCTTACACCGCAAGTTACGTGCGGTAAACAGCAAGGCAAACTGTAACTATATCCAGCCTAAATTAAACATATCTTAGATTATCAAATTTTAATAACATCTAGACTCTAATTCAGTTTCTAATAGGCTCAATTAATAGCTTAGTTTTCGTCATATAATGATAATAACTATATTTTATCTATAACCTTATCTTTTATTTATAGTCTTATAAACGATTGAGTCTCGATTCCGCACACATTACCAATCGGACAAGACGATATTTTCTGATTGGACAATCCTTATCAGACACGTACAGTTGCATTCGGACACAGTCCCGATCGGACAGAGTCCCGTTCGGACATTGATCGAACACAGTTTCTATCGATGAGGTGAAGTAAATTTCACTTCGTGCGGAAAGTTGCAAACTTATGTGTAATTGTATAATTATTGACCTCGTCACATTGAAAGTCGATATAGTTGGATTTCGCTTTGCGCAGAAAATTACAAACCTATATAAAACTTTGTTCAATCGAATCTGTGTCCTATCGAGCCTGTGTCCGAATGAAACTGTGTCTGATCGGAAAATATCGTCGTGTCCGATTGGTAATGTGCACAATCGGGACAATCCCTTATAAACAGCAATGTTATGATGCAAAGACCGAATATAGAAATAGTTATTTAAGAAACGTTGACTTCATCATCGTATTATTATACTTTTCAGCGCAATATTGCGCTAGCATGCTGATCGCAGCTGATATACACATAGTAGACACATGACCATGACGACTGTGCCTCTTGATATAATAAATGAGGTTGTGCGAAATATTACGAGTGTGACTGTATCAAAATGTAATGAATATTTATTATTATCTTTTATGATATTAATGATAGTAAGAAGATGTTTATAAATTAAATTATATGATAAATGTTTATTTCAATCCGTTCAAGTTACAAGCAAAGGATCCAAAGTGTCCCTCTCTGATTTAAATAAGTTTTAAATATATTGTAACCTAGGTCAAAACAAGAAACACATATTTTTTATTTGTGCCCAAATAGTGGTTAAAAGAGTAAAACACCACCTTAAAAAAAATCAGTTTTTATATTTCTGAGCGAATACCATCGAACAGTAAAAGATATGAAAAAATATTTCAAATAAAATTTTATAGTTTTTAATGTACTTTAGAACAATGTAATTAGATTTTTGAAAATGTTATATTTTTCAAAATCCCTCTCTTTATAATTTTTAACAATTTTAAAATTTGTATTATAGCAAAATTTGAAGCATATTTAATGCCAAATTCAACTATATAGAATAAAGTTGTTTTCCAAAAACGCATTTTTCAAAAATAATCTAGAAATACCTCTACATCGTTATACGCACTTCATCCATATTCGTTTTATAGCGCTCGCTTCATGGCGACAGCTTTTTCTTTGTAATCTCACAGAAATAATCAGAAATTATCAAAAAATAATTTACATATTACAATTTATGTATTTATATTTAATAAATAAATTTATAATAATTTATGTATCTATATCTAATAATTTATAATAAATAATTTACACATATTAAAAAAATAATAATTTATGCATTAAAAACAGAGCTAGCCGAATAAGGAAAAATCTAACGAGATGTTAACAGATTAATAGATACAATGATACAGTGCGATGAATAAACGAAAACGTTTACGCAAACGCAAAATTTATAAGGTAACATTGACGCAATAGCATAATTTTATTTATGTATAACTGCGTGCAACACAATATGCAAACACGTATACACTATTATAAAAGCATCCATCATTGTAATTGGAAATAGCAATTCAATATACGACTTTGTTCTGTCAGTAGCTACGATTCAGCGCGAATAAGTATATGTGTGCACTTATTACGTATATATTAATTTAAAAAATTTTTTATTATTGTTAATGTTTTTAAACACTTATGCTTTTTTAAAAATTTAAGCGTTTGTTTTTTTATTAAATCCCTCTATAAAAAAGGCATGTTATTGACATTGTTGCCTCTTTTCCGCGATGTTGATTGGTTGTCTCGTTCGTGTGCTTGCTTCACACGTTCGTGTGACTTGCTTCACTCGTGTAGTTTGACAGTTTGACAGTTTATGAAGACGAAGAAGGGAGAAAGAGGAAGAAGGAAAGACAAATAGAGAAAGGTATGTATATTGTATATACTATTAATATTATGAATTAATATTGATATAAATTAATGTATATAAATGTTTACGTTTTATTTAAAGTTAAAGAAGAGACGAAGAATAGACGATAAAGAGAGAGAGACAGTTTGACAGTTTATGACAAATTAAATTAAAGAAAATAAAGTTAAAGAAAACGAAGAAAGGAGAAAGAGGAAAAAGGAAATTATTTTTCAATGCGTAGTCTAATACGAGCATAAAGAGTAAGAGTAGGTATAAGAAAACTTCCAATGTAAATTTACGATTTAAAAAAATAAAAGCATTAACTAAATAAATTATTGTAGTTCTTAAAATCATAGATATGTTTTTATATATATTTAAATATATAAAATATATATATATATATTTAGTAACGAAAAATTAGTAGAATGGTATATATATAATGGTATATATTATATTTTTTTCTATTATAATATTTATTTACCTTATTATAATTTACTTATTAATTTATTTCAAATATTTAATATATTTTATAACATATTTAAAAAATGAAAACAAAATAAAAATAAAAAACATTTAAAATATTATAATCATACTTTAATACTGTGAACATAAACATGTACAAATATTAAACTTATAATGATGATAATGTTATTAAAAATGCTTTCTTTTCAAGATAATTACCTGTTAAGGTTGAAATGAATCACCCTGTGTATATAATATAGGAATTATAATAAAATTATATAAAATTAACATTTTTATACTATAATATTAACATATCTCATATTAATTAATATATTTAAATGACTTTAATTCCGAGGAAGTTTCGTTGGACTTGTTAATTCTGAATTGTCTTTCATATGTATTCTTTTCGTAATCAGCTTCGTGCTTTGTAACCCTTGTGAAAAGAACATTCTTCTACAACATCAACAGATTAAACCGATGTGGGCTCATCGGGCACCCCTGCCTCACACCTCTTGCCGTTCAAAAACTCTCCCCCATTATCTCCCCTACTCTCACCCTACTCCTTGTCTCTCCATATACTTCCTCGATCCTGCACCTTAGCCCTTCTCTCACTCCCCTCTCCCTCATCGCTCTCCCCAACATCTCTCTGTCCACCGAGTCAAACGCAGCCTTCAGGTCCACAAATGTCGCCATCACCAGCCCCCCTCTCCTTCCTAATTGCCTATTCACCAAAAAGTTTAACACATACACATTATCCATAACCCCCATCCCTTTCCTAAATCCCGTCTGACCCGGCGGAAGCATCGCCTTCTCCTCCATCTCCTTTTTTAACCACTCCGTCAGCACTCCCACGTACACCTTGTATAGAGTTGGCATCAGTGTCACCCCCCTGTATTCCTCTACTCTTTCTCCTCCTCCCTTTTTCACAAACGGAACAATCACCCCATCCTTCCATTGTTCCGGCCACCCTTCCCCCCTCCATATTCTATTGCAGAATCTCCATGCCCACTCCTCTATCCTTTTCCCTCCAAGTTTCCACACCTCATTCGGGACCCTATCCGCTCCTGACGCCTTTCCTTTCTTTAACCTTTCTATTACTCTATTTAGTTCTCCCCTACCTATTTCACTCTCCTCTTCCCCCAGACTCCTCCTCTCCCCTCCTTTCACTACCTTACCTTCCACCCCCTAGCAGCCTCATAAAGTGCCCCTTCCATTCTTCCATCTTTATCATTTCATTTATCCCTTTTCAGCATTTTCTCTCTCTGTTCACTATCTGCCATACCTCTCCCTCTGTCCTTGCCTCCTGTGCCTCCCTCAACCACCTTCCATTTTCCTCCTCTTTTTTCCTCTTACACAGCAGCTTATATTCTCCCCTTAACTTCCTGTATCCTTCTCCTACCCTTCCCTCCTTTCTCCATTTCCTTAGCACCTTCCACACCTCCTTCCTTTTCTCCTCGCATTCCTCGTCCCATTCTCTCCTTTTCGCCTCTGTACTTTCTTTTTCTCCTTCCTTTAACTCCTCACTAATCTGTTTTATCCTTAGCCCTAGCTCCTCATTTATTTCCCTATCTTCCTCCCCATCCCAGCCTACAGTCTCCCTGATTCTTTCTCCTCCCCTTTGCGTCCATTTGCCCTTTCCCCTTTTTTCCTTCCTCACGTCTGATCTCCTCCACCCCATGCCCTTCCTTCTTATCCATATCACCAAAGGATGATGATCCGACTCCACCGAATCACCTACCTCCATCCTCACCACCCTTTCCTTTACCCTTTCCTCTCCTATTATATAATCTATAACCGATTCCCCCCTCCCCCCGTGTACGTAAACTCCCCCTCCTTACCCCCTCCACACTTCCGTTTAGAATCCCCCACCCCGTCCTCTCCAGCTCCTCAGTCAGCTTCTTTCCCTCACCGTTTATTTTCCCATCCTTCGACCTTCTTTTTCCAACCTCCCCCTCTTCTCCCCCCCATAACTCTACCCTCGCATTAAAGTCCCCCCTATCACTGTCCATACGTTCTCTTCTTGCCCCTCCAGCCACTCTTTCATCACTTCCAACTTACCCTCCATGCCCTCATTGATATACACCCCCACTATCCTCCAATTCTCCTCCCCCACTCTCACATTAACTACCATCATTCCTTCTTCTCTCTCCTCTATCTCCTTTACCATTATATTCGTCAGTTCTTCCCTAACCCCCACCAACATTCCTCCCATCGGCCTCCCCTTCTTACTTCTTCTCCTTGCTAATTGCTTCTCTCATCTATATCCTTTCGGAAGTCTTCTCTCCACCCTTTCCTAGCTTTTTCCATCCATCCAAGTTTCTACCATTACTACCACATCCCATACTCTTATTTCTTTCCAAAAACCTTTCTCCTTATTCTTCACCCCCGTCACATTCCAAAAACCTATTACCCACTCTCCCACTTCTCCCTTTCTCCTCTTTCTCACCTCTCCCCTTTTACTGACCCCTGTCGTCCCTCCCCGTTCCTTCTCCTCCCTTTTCTTCTCCCTCCACCACTTTTCCTTCTCCCCGTCCTCCCTCCTTTCCCCTCTCCTTTTTACTTTGTTCCTTAAATCCCCTCTTCCCCCGGCCTTACGCTCTCCTCTCTTATTTCACCCTTCCAGTTCATTAACTTACCTACCTCCTCATCCCATCTCCACCAACATTCATTGATTCTTATTTTTCCATATCCTGTCCATACTCTACTGCCTTTTCTCCTTTCCTCCTCTGCAATCTCTCTTATCTTCCATCTCACTTTCCCCTCCTCCCATGTCAAATCATTCCTCAATCCTTGTCTTTCTACCCTTCAATCTTTTCTTTTTCTCCATTACTTCCCTCTTCTGTTCCCTACTACCTAACTTCATCACTACCATTCCCCCCCTCCTTTCCATACTTCCCTCCTACCCTTCTGACCTCCTCTGTCTTTACTTTAACCCCTATCTCTTTTAAAACTTTCTCCACCCCTTCTCTTATCTCCCCCTCACCTTCCTCTAGGCTACGAATCACTATGTTATTCCTCCTTTCCTCTCTCTCCTTTAACTCCATCTTCCTCCCTATCCCTTTCATTTTATCTACCATTTCCTCATCCATACCCTTCCCTCCCCTTCACCCTCCCTCAACTAAACTTCCTCCCTCCTTAATCTTTTTCTCTAACTTCTCTTCCATTTCTTGTATCCTCATTTCCAGGCCTTGAATCTTTTCCTTCATCTCCCTCTTCTCCTCCCTCCATTTCTCCTCCCTTTGCCGTATCTCCTCTCTCATTTTCCCCATCTCATCGCTAATTCTCCTCATCACTTTCTCTCCCATTACCCCGAACATTTCTTTCAGTTCCTCCCTCCCCAGGCTTCTCCCATATTCTTGTAACCCCTCCACTTTCTTACTTCTTTTTAAACACCAATCCTCCTCCTCTACTTCCTCTTCCTCCGTCCCCCTCTCTTTCTTTTCCAAAACTCCTCCAAACATCCCGTACTTCCCCTTCTTTCTTTACCCAACTCCTCTACCTTCTTTGGCCTTCCCACCCTCTTTTTTTCTTCATCCCCCAATATCTTCTTTCCCTCCCCCTCCATTCTTTTCCCTTCATCCTTGTTAAATTTTCTAAAGAAATTCTATCCGTTGCTCTGCTGGCTCAACTTGCTCCGCCTCACTCTAATACCAGCTGCCACTTGCGCCTATCTCACCTCGACTGCCTGTCGCCTATCTACTATCTTACTTATCCCCGCCTAACGCCGGCCGCTCGCGCTCGAGCGGAACCCGCCTTCAACCTCCCGCCGCCTATCTTCTAAACACTTTACCACAGGCCCAGCGCCTCGTGCTGGCCTCGCTCTCCTACCCGCCACCTAACCTACTATATCTTTTTCCCTCTCTTACTACTCCGCTCCTCTCCCGTTTTCACCTTCCCTTCCCCTCAGCCTTCCACTCGTATACTACACGCGCCACCACCTGTACCACACGCTCACAACTCACTCTTTCATTCGCTCTTACACCAATTTCTAACACACTCTTACACACCTGTCACTCGCACACCGTCCGGAACCGGAAGCCCTATTGCTTAAGATATTATAGTTATTACTGTTAAATTATTATTGTTCTAATTGTTATTATATTTTAAAATATAGATGGAAAAGAGAATAAATTTATTATTATTTAATAAATAAGAAATATTATTTATTTATTATTACTCGGTTTGGTTTTAAATGAAAATCCACACGCTCAATTTCCTCGTTCCAAGAAACAACTTGAACCCTATGACGACAATTATTATTTAACATGAATTTTAGTAATCGATAAGGTTTGGCTTTACCAACAACTTTTGGTCCTTCTATTTCATCGACAAATCCGATAATTTCGCTGTAATTTTGCCAAAGAAGTTTAACAGATATTATTTATTAAACATATATAAAATCAACTTATTAAAAGCTTATTGAAAAATAAGAAAGAGAAAACATAATATAATACAGAAAATATAAATTATTTAAATTATTATAAATATTGTTTGAAATAATTTTTTCTACATTAAAGTACTTGAGCTAAATATACAATATTGATAATTAATAATAATTTTTTTGTTAATTAATAATTTATTTTTTATTTTTTTTAAATGAATAAATTATGATTCAATTCTTTAAAGAAGCAATAAACTTACACAGTTGAATCTTCAAACTCTATTGACTCTAATATTTCATCTGTTGTAAGCCGAATTGACTCAATTTCGTTATTTTTATTTAAAATCGAAACTTCTTGGATGTTCTCAGCAGTTCTATATAAATATAAATATAAAAGGTTATATAAATAGAAATGTAAAAATAGGTGTTTAATTATTAATTTTATTTGTTATATTATTTAATGTTATATTATTATGTTATAAATATATGTTTCTGTCGTTTTTATTATTATTGTAATTATATTAATATAATTATTAATATTTTATGTACATTAAAACAGAATTATAGCAAGGAAATTAAAATTTTTATAGTTCAACCGCGAAATCCTTATAAATTAATTATAAAAAAAATCTATCGAAAAGTAAAAAAAATAAATAAAACGAAAATATATTAAATAAGTATCAATTAAAAATTAATTTTTTTTATATTAGGGTAAAAATTAACACGAAAATATATTTTTCTCTTTTATTATTAATAATTTTATTAATCAATTTATGTAAACAAAAAATCAATTTCAACGTCAATATGCAAACGAAAACCTATCGAATAAATTAATTGATAATTATAATATTAATATATAACAATATAAAATAATATTAATTTTATATATATATACATGTGTGTGTATATATATGTATATATATGTATATAATATAAATTTTGTGTGTGCGTGTGTGTATGCGTGCGCGTTTGTAAAAATATATAAACTTACGTGATCGATTGGGACATTTCATGCGTTGAAGAATGTGTACTTGTGTTATCTTCGAGTTTTAAAGTGATGTCTTGAATGCTGATGGGTTTACTATAAATTAATGAAATAATGAATTAATATATATAATTGAGTGTGTGTGTGTGTGTCGAGTGAGTGAGAGAGAGAGAGAGAGAGAGAGAGAGAGAGAGAGAGAGAGAGAGAGAGAGAGAGAGAGAGAGAGAGAGAGAGAGAGAGAGAGAGGATGAGATGAAGAAACGACGCAGTAAACAATCAATTTTTCGCTATGATAAAAAGTTGTGAATTTATTAGTTATCGCATCGTTTGCCGCGCGGCAAGCGTTGGCACTTTCTGTGTATTGGAGTCAACAGAAGGGAAGAGAGAAAGATAGAATAGAATCGAAAGAAATTTAATATAATTACTCACGTAATTATTTCTTTCATATTTGTCGATGTACTTGCTTCTTTATAGTCTTCTACAGATTTTATTTTATTAACTGAAATATAAATTTATGATTTTAATCAATTTTTAAAAATTTTTAAGTTATTTTATATATATCATACAATATATACTATTATATAGTAATATCGTAGTAATATATATATTATATATATATATATATTTTATACATACCTTTTTTATCTGTTTTCTTGGACATATTTCTAAGAGAATTAAATTTTTATTATTATTATTCTCTCTCTCTCTCTCTCTCTCTCTCTCTCTCCTTATCGCGTAGTATTAATATTCAAATTAAATGAAATTTGTTTATGTTGCTATGGTATTTAATACGTTACTATGACATATAACATACATGAAGTAAGCTTGGCGTAAAGTTCGTATCAGACTACGCATTGAAGATTGAAATTGAAGATTGGACAGAGACATTTTAGCTCCCTTTTGATTTGATTGGTCAAATTTTCATTTTTAATTTTCAATCTTCAATTTTCAATACGTAGTCTAATACGAGCATAAAGAGTAATAGTACGTGTAAGAAAACTTACAATGTAAATTTCCGATAAAAAAAATAAAAGCATAAGCTAAATAAATTATTTTAGTTTTTAAAAAATAAAATCAGTCTCATTACTTAATGGCCTAACTGCGTATATGTATATATCAAATTTATATATTGCGTGTAACATAAAATGTGTTGTTAACGTCGTTATTATATTATATGCCGCGCGTTTTATAATGTGTGTTAAAAAAATATTCGTCAGTCAAGAGAAAAGACGACAAAGAGGGAAGGAGAGGCCGGTATTCATTGTCCGATCTTATATTTAAGATTGTCTTAAGATCTCATTCAACCAATGAAATGATGCTATACGACCAAATCAAAATAACACATCCACAAGACATTTTAATCGTTGGTTTACCGTGCCATTCGCTGTATCAAAGCAGGGAGGAAATATTAAATTAAAAAATTAAAAAGTAAATAAAAAAACAAATAAAACAGATAAATGAATAAATAAAATGAATTGTGGAGGTCCTATTTTGATTTGCCTGTATAGCGTTATTTCATTGGTTGAATGAGATCTTAAGACCATCTTAAATATAAGATTGGACTATGAATACTCGACTCACTCCCTCTCTCTTTGTCGTCTTTTCTCTTGACTGACAAATATTTTTTTTTACACACATTATAAAAAGCGCGGCATATGATACAATAATGACATTAACAACACATTTTATGTTACACGCAATATATAAATTTGATATATACATATACGCAGTTAGGCCATTAAGTAATGAGACTGATTTTATTTTTTAAAAACTAAAATAATTTATTTAGCTTATGCTTTTATTTTTTTTATCGGAAATTTACATTGTAAGTTTTCTTACACGTACTATTACTCTTTATGCTCGTATTAGACTACGTATTGAAAATTGAAGATTGAAAATTAAAATGAAAATTTGACCAATCAAATCAAAAGGGAGCTAAAATGTCTCTGTCCAATCTTCAATTTCAATCTTCAATGCGTAGTCTGATACGAACTTTACGCCAAGCTTACTTCATGTATGTTATAT
>OX424455.1:10362319-10413819 GCA_949152495.1 Lasius fuliginosus | reverse complement strand
TATGAGAGAGTGTGTGACAGAATCTCTTTTACGAGATTCGCTAGAGATCGTCCGGAGGACGTAACATTTTATAAAGCTCGGTTACCGAATACACCACTTTATCTGCTATCGAACACCCGAAGCAACAGTGTTTATCAATTTCAAGTAAACTGACAATTATATTATGACTCATCACTCATATAACTTTAAATATATTAAATTGTTTTATTAATTGACTATAACTTCTATACTACAATTTTAATTTTCGACAATTTTACAAACATAGGTGAGCTAATTTAGTTAATTTGTAAAGTGTAATCGTACATCACACCAATACATACAATAATTTTATAGTTTGTACAAGCTACTTCAACGATGTTTCCGACACACATAACACATCCTCAACAGCAAAATCCACACAGGGTGAGTGATTATAAGAAACACAACACACATCATGTCAACTCTAAATTGCGCAACAAATATCCGGCGTTAAATATCCACTGTTATTAATAATTCTCAATCATATTTCTCAATCATATTTATCATCAATGTCAATGTATTAAATTATTTACGGCTGAAGAGACACAAGTAGTGTCGAAACGTTCCGTTCTAACAAATCATGTATATCTTTTATTTTTAATAAATTCAATTCTTTGTCAAACATCATTATATGCTCGTTAAAGGCCTATTTTATACCTATATATTAGTTTTATAACACGAGCTCAATGATTATTAAATTGTTCATATTCGCAGGCCAAAATGCGACACCACAACACCAACATTTCATTTTATTTTGATGTCAAATATATATCATATCATTTCGGAAGTCACACATCATCGACTTTGAAACAGTGGATTAATCTAAATTATAAAATCGTTAAATTGTATTCACGTATACACTCGCTCAGAGCTCACCTACAAAATAATCTAACCCCAAAACATCTACACAATATAAAAAACGTTAATATTAACTTTGTCCATACACGATCTATACACAAGATGGAAAGAATATTGGATGGCTTTAATCACAAAATTATTAAACTTGAAATATTTGATTCGCAGAAGCAAATTCATCAAATAAAATCCAACCTCCACAGATTATCATCATTATTATCTTCATCCTTACCACCAAGAATTTGGAATGAAATTAAAAGATACCATTGGGCATCATTTGATAAATGCTTTCACCGATTAATGTCTACCTCTAACAAAAAAATCCAATGGTTATTAAAAAAAATGGAAGAAAATAAACTTAAAGAGATACACCCCATCGAATACTTTTGTTCAAAAAAAACAACAAGTCAAACATCACAAACTCATTACTCGATAAACAAACCGGTCACAAATAATCACAATGATGTCATTCATATTTCTGTTCACCCTTCTATGTTCTCCTCAACACCATCAAACCCGTTAAACAAATTGAATGAAAAATGGTTTTTAAACATATCGGGACATACAATACCAACTGAAGCAACTAAATTACTACAACTAGGTGAATGCTTTTCTCTCCCATTCACACAACAAAAAGAAAAATTGATAATTGAGTTCATAAAAGACATTGAATGTAATTTACATTACACAGATTTTATCTCTAGACAGAAAATTCGTAATATTGTAATTCCTCAACTACAAAAATTTTACAACAAAACATACGAACACTCAATTACTGGCAATACGCTTTTAGACATGTTTAAATCGACATTACATTTTAAACAAAAAAATCCTGATATTATTTTTACATGTGCTGACAAGGGAAACACCACAGTATCATTGGACATAAACACATACAAAACACAAATGAGAGAGATGTTAAGCGATCCCATTTGCGAACACATATTCAGTTATTAAAAAAAACCCGATCAAAAAAATAGAAAAGGAACTCAACATGAATTTAAAACAGTTACTTAATAAAAAATTCATAACTACAAAACAATATTATCAACTTAAATCCAGTGACAAACTTTTACCTAAAGCGTACGGGATTCCGAAAATTCACAAAGAAGGATATCCGTTACGGATCATTGTATCGTCTGTCAACAGTCCTTTATATTCCATTGCCAATTTCATACATTTTTATATTCCATACATACTTTATATTCCATTGCCAATTTCACCACATTTTAATTAATAGTTTACCCCCCGCTCGTAGCCACATAGTAAATAGTTTTCAGCTTTCCAGTGTTCTATCTAATCTTAAAATTGATAATTCTTACGTTTTAATGTCTTTAGACGTCACATCTCTGTTTACAAATGTTCCAATAGACTTAGCTCTTCAAGGCATCAATAATAGATGGTCCTACATAAAACCATCAACAACCATACCAAAAACTGAGTTTTTAAACCTTGTGAAATTCGTTCTGACATCCACATATTTTTGCTTTGACAATATTATTTATAAACAGACGTTTGGAACTCCCATGGGCTCTCCATTATCTCCCACCATAGCAGATATTGTATTACAAGACATTGAAAATAAAGCATTATTCAAAATAGGTATAAAACTCCCAATATATTACAGATACGTGGATGATATTTTATTAGCAGCTCCTAAAAATTCCATTCAAAATATCATTGACATGTTTAATTCTTATCATGACAGAATCCAGTTCATGAGTGAGATAGAAGTAGTTGTCTGAGTTTTTTGGACATTAAAATGAAAATCGAAAATGAAAACATCATCATTGACTGGTATCACAAAAAAACACACTCAGGTAGATACCTTTCATACTTCTCAAACCACCCCACATGTCATAAAATAGGCACGATTTACAGTCTTACAGACAGAGCGTTGCCTCTATCTCACCCTCAATTTCACAACAAAAACATAACACTAGTAATTAACACACTTCTGGATAATGGTTATCCCCTTCATTTTATTTTCAAATATGTTCATGTCAGGATAAAAAACTTATAGCCACAAAATTAAAATTCGGTTTCGGAACGATGGTAAACAGAGAAGATAATAACAAAAAAAGCAGCAGATTCATAGCGGTTCCATATATAAAAAATCTATCGGAATATGTTTGTAACTCATTTCGAGGAACAGAATTTGCCGCTGGTTTCAAATGTTTTAACCGCCTCAACAAATTTATCAAAGTACACAAAGACATTACACAAACAGAATGCAACAATAACGTCATTTATAAAATTAATTGTAAAGATTGTACCGCATCCTACGTAGGTCAGACCAAAAGACAATTAAAAACAAGAATATATGAACATAAGACTAACATAAAACTACATACATCAAATCAATCTGTAGTTTCCCAACATATCACTGAATACAAACACAACATGGATTCGGACAACGTAAAAATATTAGACCATGAAACCAATTATTATAAGAGGTTAATTGCTGAAACAATTCATATAAAAAAACAAAAAGACGGTCTCAATGCTATGGAAGATACTGAATATTTAGATAGATCATATTTTCCGTTACTTAAATCCTTCTGTCATACAAAAACATAACTCACAATATTTATTTCTTAATTTTGGTCTCACCTACTGAAAGATATATAAAGCTCGGTTACCGAATACACCACTTTATCTGCTATCGAACGCCCGAAGCAACAGTGTTTATCAATTTCAAGTAAACTGACAATTATATTATGACTCATCACTCATATAACTTTAAATATATTAAATTGTTTTATTAATTGACTATAACTTCTATACTACAATTTTAATTTTCGACAATTTTACAAACATAGGTGAGCTAATTTAGTTAATTTGTAAAGTGTAATCGTACATCACACCAATACATACAATAATTTTATAGTTTGTACAAGCTACTTCAACGATGTTTCCGACACACATAACACATCCTCAACAGCAAAATCCACACAGGGTGAGTGATTATAAGAAACACAACACACATCATGTCAACTCTAAATTGCGCAACAAATATCCGGCGTTAAATATCCACTGTTATTAATAATTCTCAATCATATTTCTCAATCATATTTATCATCAATGTCAATGTATTAAATTATTTACGGCTGAAGAGACACAAGTAGTGTCGAAACGTTCCGTTCTAACAAATCATGTATATCTTTTATTTTTAATAAATTCAATTTTTTGTCAAACATCATTATATGCTCGTTAAAGGCCTATTTTATACCTATATATTATTTTATACCTATATATTATTTTATAACACGAGCTCAATGATTATTAAATTGTATCATAATATTATTCTAACATTATTGTAATAACATTATTATAACATTACATTACACTACATTTGCATTATTTTAACATAATTATAATAACATTATCATCATTAAAAGTTTAATATTTGTACATATTTATGTTCACAGTTTTAAAGTATGATTATAATTTTTTAAATGTTTTTTATTTTTATTTTATTTTCTTTTTTTTAATATGTTATAAAATATATTAAGTACTTAAAACAAATAATAGGTAAATAATAATAATAATAATAATGTAAATAAATATTATAATATAATAAAAATATAATATATTTGTATAAAAATAATAAAAGTATATGTTAATAATAATAAATAAATAATATAAATAAATAAATATATTAATAATATAAATAATATAAATAATTAAATTTATTAATATTGTAATTAAATAATATAAATAAATGAATTTAAATAAATGTGAAAATTATATAATTTTTATAAAATTATACAATTCTTATAAAATTTTATAATTTTTATATTTATTATATAAATATAAAAATATAATATAGTATATATTGTATATTTAATATAGTATATATATATATATATTTAGTTTTATTTTACTACATTTAAGGCCAAGGCACAATGAGAGGAATAAGGAACAGGGAATAGAGAACAGAAATTATCCATCAATAGGAGGAAGGAATAATATCTATTCCCTGCTGCTATTGTTGGATAATTTATGTTCTCTATTCCCTGTTCCTTATTCCTTTCATTATATCTGGGCCTTTACATCACTATTTTCTCTGCTGAATGCAGCCAATGTAAAAGAAAAAATGTCGAAACGTTAAAGCCTCTTTTCCGCGATGCTGATTGGCTATATCGTTTATGCGCTGCGACTTGCTTCACTTGTGTTATTTGCGACTGTCAAATTATTATGCGAATTTTGACAGTAAAAAAAATAAAGTCAAAGAAAGTTAAAGAAAAAGTTAAAAGTTTATATTAAAATAGTTAGTGTTATAAAAAGTTTATTTAAAAGTTAAAGTTAAAAGATACAGAGAAAAGAGAAAGAAGAAACAGAAGAAAGGTAAATATATTAAATTTATATTACGTATATAATGTAAAATGTGCTGTCTCGTGCGTTTAATAGTGTATGTAAAAAAATTTCTCTTTAGATAATTAAAGCGAAGTTATGAAATTTGTCGACGGTATAATTTCTATGAGCCATTAGTCAAGCGAGAAGAGAGAAGGAGAGAAGGAGAAAATAAGGGAAAGAAAGAACGAGAGAAGAAATAGAGAAGAAATAGAGAGAAAGAGGAGAGAGATATAGAAAAAAAAGAGAGATTAAGAAGGAGAAATAAGAGGAAGGGAGAAACAGGAAGGAGAGACGAATAAAGAAAGGTACTAAGTTTGGTACTACAATACAAAGGTTATGTTAGAAATCAATTTATTTCAGCTTATTATTTTATTTTATTTTATTTATTCATTTATCTCTTTTATTTATTTTTTATTAATTTACTTTTTTTTAATTTTATTTATTTTATTTATCCTCTCAGCTTCGATACAGCGAATGGCACGGTAAACCAACAATCAAAATGACTTGTGGAAGTTTTATGTTGATTTGGTTTTTAAAGAGCGTGTCACTGCCTTTAGATGTCTTTGGTGTCTCTAAAACGTTTTCCTTTCAGTTTCTGGACCAATAATATGTCTGCGTGCTTGCCTATTTATTTTATTCTCCAGATTTGACCCTATGAGGTTATTTGTTGTTACCAAAACTGAAAAAAAATATTTAAAAAACATCGTGGACATTCAAAAAGCCGTGACATATTCTTTGAAAGCCAAACCAAAATAGGACCTCTACGAGTCACTCTAATTATTGGTTCACCGTACTGTTCACTGTATTAAAGTTAGAGGGATGTATTTTGAATAAAAAAAGTTGAATTTAAATATAACCATTGTAGATTTTCAAAAATAAAATCAGTCTCATTATTTAATAGCTTAACTGCGTATGTATATCAAATTTACATCGCGTGTAATATAAAATGTGTTGTTAATGTCGTTAATGTGTTATATGCCTCGCGTTTACTATGTGTATAAAAAAAAACGTCTATTTAGATAATTGAAGCGAGGTCTCGAAATCTGTTCACGGTATAATTTCCACTAGCCGTCAATTAAGAGAGAAGACGACAAAGAAAAAAAAGGAAAGAGAGAGAGGGGGAGAGAGTGAGAGAGTGAGAGAAAAAAATAGAGAAAGGAAAAAAGAAAGAGAAGGTATTAAGTAATAATATTGTATTTATTATTTTATCACTCTTTATCTTATTTTTATTTTTTTATATTAAATTTTATTTTGTGCGACATGCACAATATTATGTAATTGTTGTCATAAAATAGAATAATAAATTTATTTATTTTTTTCAAACTATTCAATACATTTTCGTGACTGCTTGTCGAAGACGAAAGAACAATAAAAACGTACAATATAAATAGTAGGCTCTGTTGTAAAATATATTGAATATAACGGGCTAAATGAAAGCCAAGCGCTGTAAGAGGTGCGCAAATAAGTCTTATTTCTTTTTGGTTATTGTATAAAAAACCTTTTATTAAGAACGTACGTTTTGGTCCTTTGGACCATCATCAGCGATGTCAATAATTAACTGTCAATAAACAGAGAAATGATATGAAATTCTAATACAGAATATATTATACAAAATAGTCGTCGACAATTAAAATTTAGAGAAGCGTGGATAATTAATTCTTTTATCGGCGTTTGTGTTGCGGATTGTAATTTTTTCATGAAAATTGATTTACGTACATGAAGTGTTCGTGAGTTCGCTTATCCATGGTCATCACTGACCTCACCATCTATTCAACGAAATAATTCCTCTCCCGGTTCCAGTCGTGAAGGAAAAATTGCCGTGTCTTTAGGATTGTAACAATTTTGACTGTAACTTTGTGTGAGAATTAATTGCTCGGTTTGCGGCTTAATTTGATTGTTAGTTAAATCTATATATTGATGGAGAGGTATCTATACACGGTATTTATACACGCACGCACAATGTCACGCGACGACTAAATTTTTGACATATGTTAACCGACAGTTGTGTACCGTCTCCCACGGCTCACGGTCCTGTCACCGCTCAACGAAGTAAGATACCTCTCCATCAATATATAGATTTAACTAACAATCAAACTAAGCCGCAAACCGAGCAATTAATTCTCACACAAAGTTACGGTCAAAATGGTTACAACCCTAAAGACTCACGGCAATTTTTCCTTCACGACTGGAACCGAGAGAGGAATTATTTCGTTGAATAGATGGTGAGGTCAGTGATGACCATGGATAAGCGAACTCACGAACACTTCATGTACGTAAATCAATTTTCATGAAAAAATTACAATCCGCAACACAAACGCCGATAAAAGAATTAATTATCCACGCTTCTCTAAATTTTAATTTTACGACGACTATTTTGTATAATATATTCTGTATTAGAATTTCATATCATTTCTCTGTTTATTGACAGTTAATTATTGACATCGCTGATGATGGTCCGAAAGGAGGACCGAAACGTACGTTCTTAATAAAAGGTTTTTTATACAATAACCAAAAAGAAATAAGACTTATTTGCGCACCTCTTACAGCGCTTGGCTCTCATTTAGCCCGTTATATTAAATATATATAATAAAAACGTAATTTATACATGATTATGTGTTATAATATTTTTATTTAAAAAATGTTAAAATTAATTGTTTTAACTATTAAAATTCTTATTTGAGTTATATATGTTGTGATCGGTAATCGAATTCATTTTTGTCTTCGATGAGCGGTAAAGAAAATGTATTGAATAGTTTGAGGAAAATAAATAAGTTCATTGTTCTATTTAATTTTCTTCAAGTATATCATACATATATCTACATATTCGATATATGTATATCTACATATTCGATTATTGATCATAAAATATATAACTCAAATAAGAATTTTAATAGTTAAAACATATTTGTTCTGTATGTTCTTTCATATTTGTCTTCGACGAGCAGTCAAGAAAATATATTGAGTGGCTTGAGAAAAATAAATAAATGCATTGTTCTATTTTATGACAACAATTACATAATATTGAGTATGTCGCATAAAATAAAACTTAATATAAAAAAATTAAAATAAAATAAAGAATATAGTCATATGTGTGGTATACTTAAAAAACATGTATATTCAAATTTATATTCTTATTTATATTGCGTGTATAAATCAACTGCATAATTAATATAAATGTTTTATTTAAAAGTTAAAGAAGAGACGAAGAATAGGCAAAAGAAAGAGATAGATAGATAGATAGATAGATATATATATATATATATATATATATATATATATATAGAGAGAGAGAGAGAGAGAGGGAAGAGAAGGAAAAAAGAAGGAAGTTTTATTTAAAATTAAAGAAGAAGCAGAATAAGCAAAAAAAAAGAGAGAGAGAGAAGGAAAAAGGGAAAAGGATATTAGGTAATAATATTGTTCAATATTATTAAATATATTATTAAATATTAATAAATATTAAATATTATTAATATTATTTGTTATTTAATTTTATTAATATTATTTAATATTATTAATGTTATTTAATATTATTAAATTTAATTATAGTAAAATTATTATTAGTTAAATATAATTAAATTAATATTATTAAATTAAAATTATTAATAGTTAAATATTATTAAATTATATATAAAATTTTTTAAATGTTTAAATATTATAGTTAATAATTTTCTAAATGTTTTATTTAAAGTTAAAGAAGAGACGAAGAACAGGCAAAAGAAAGAGAGAGAGAGAGAGAGAGAGAGAGAGAGAGAGAGAGAAGAGAAGAGAAGAGAAGGAAAAAAGAAGGAAAAAAGAAGGAAGTTTTATTTAAGATTAAAGAAGAGGCAGAATAAGCAAAAGAGAGAGAGAGAGAGAGAGAGAGAGAGAGAGAATGAGAGGAAGGAGACATCGATTTCAGAGATAGACTGAAAGCGGAAGTCCGAATAGGCTAGTCAGAAAATAGAATAGCGTGTGTGTGTGTGTGTGTGTGTGTGTGTGTGTGTGTGTGTGTGTGTGTGTGTGTGTTAGGCAGGAAAGGATTAAGCGTAGGAGAATAAGTTAGAATAAGTTAGATTAAGTTAAGAATTAAGTGAGAGTGTAAACGTTTGGCGTACGGTGTATACATGTATTGTTGTGCCTCGTGGCGAAGCACGGAGGATGTATTCAGGGCAGTGATGCCAGAAAAAGATCGCAAGCAACACGCAACCGTAGTGGGGAGAATGACGCACACAAGCGAAAACCGCGTACGGCGTTTCGGCTAGCTTCAGATAGCAGAAGAGAACAGATATACTGTTTTCTGTCTCATTCTCTACCGAGCCGACAACGAAGGCGACGGGCGATGCGGCGACGTTTGCTCGATTCTTAATACGCGTGACAGCGTTATATGTTGTCTTATATATATATATATATATATAAATAATAGCCTTCTTGTGTTATAAATAAAAATTTTTTTTTTACAACCTTCTAACATTATGTATTAAATAGATTTTTACAGCCTTTTGATATAATTTTACCCAAATATTTTTTAACTATGTTTAAGGAAATATTTATTAAAATACGTAAGTACTTATATTATTTTAAAAAAAAATAAATTTTTTATTTTTAAAAGAATATATTTTAATTAATAGTATTAAATATTTTATCCGTCTAAAAAAGACATCACAGATGTAAAAAAAAGCGCTAAGTATATCTTTCTCTAGCAAAAATAGTTCTTTACAAAACTTAATCGCCATCAAAGATATTATCTTTTCAAAAATTATATAAATTATATATTTTTTACCTTAACAAAAATTAATCGCCATCAAAAATATTTCTTCTCAATAATTATATTTATAAATTATATTTTATCTTTATTAATAACATGGAAAAAAAAACAAAATATTAGCATTAAAAAGAAGTGAAATAAAAAAATCACGCTAAGTAAATTTAGAAAAATATAATGTATAATATTTAAATGAATTATTTTTTTTTTCTATAATTAGAGTAGATCTATTTAATGTAAGATGCAGAAAATATTAAAATTGCGTAATTTTGCATTCGTTTATCTATCTAATATTGCATTCTATTTTATTTGCAATAAAATATATATATATAGCATAGTATGGGGTGTAAATATATATGTATATATATGTATAATAAACTTTATTTATATCTTTAAATAATTATTCATATTTATTTAATCCAAATATACTCAAATATATATTCAAGAAAAGATAATACGACAAAGAATGTAGAAAATTTAAAAATTGAAGTTTAATGCAAAAAATTTAAAGTTAAAGAATTACAGTAAAAAAATTAAAGGAAAATTAAAGGAACATATTTTATGCAAAAACTTATAGTTAAAAGGATAAAAGCTAAAGAATTAAAGTTAAAAAAATAGAGGTAAAAAAATTACATTTGCAAAAACTTAGCGCTGTTTTTCCAATTTATGTATTTTCAATATATATATATATATATATATATATATATATATATACAATAAATTACATATATACAATAAATTTCATTTACATTTCTAAATATTTATTCATATTTATTTAATTCAAATATACTCAAACGTATATTTAAAAAAAGATATTACAAGGCCCAAAAAATTAAATTTAGAAAATTAAAAAATTTTAAGTTAAAAAGAAATTAAAAAATTATAGTTAAAAAATTAAAGTAAAAAAAATTAATACAAAAAATTTTAAGTTAAAAAAATAAAAATTAAGAAATAGGTTAAAAAGATAAAATTAAATTTTTAATTTAAAGTAAAAAAGTTACAGTTAAAAAATTTTATGCATAAACATATAAAGTTAAAAAAAATAAAAGCTAAAATTGAAGTTAAAAAAATAAAGGTAAAAAAATTTCATTTGCAAAAAAACTTGGAAAAACAGCGCTAAGTTTTTTACAAATGTAATTTTTTTACCTTTATTTTTTTAACTTTAATTTTTAGCTTTTATCCTTTTAACTATAAATTTTTGCATAAAATATGTTTCCTTTAATTTTTTAACTGTTATTCTTTAACTTTAAATTTTTTTGCATTAAACTTTAATTTTTAAATTTTCTACATTTTTTGTCGTATTATCTTTTCTTGAATATACGTTTGAGTATATTTGGATTAAATAAATATGAATAATTATTTAGAGTTATAAATAAAGTTTATTATATATATATATATTTACACCCCATACTATGCTATATATATATTTCATTGCAAATAAAATAGAATGCAATATTAGATAGATAAACGAATGCAAAATTTCGCAATTTTAATATTTTCTGCATCTTACATTAAATAGATCTACTCTAATTATAGAAAAAATAATTCATCTGAATATTATACATTATATTTTTTTAAATTTACTTAGCGTGATTTTTTTATTTCACTTCTTTTTAATGCTAATATTTTGTTTTTTTCCATGTTATTAATAAAGATAAAATATAATTTGTAAAATATAATTATATAATTTTTGAGAAGAAATATTTTTGATGGCGATTAATTTTTGTTACAGTAAAAAATATATAATTTATATAATTTTTGAAAAGATAATATCTTTGATGGCGATTAAGTTTTGTAAAGAACTATTTTTGCTAGAGAAAGATATACTTAGCGCTTTTTTTTACATCTGTGATGTCTTTTTTAGACGGATAAAATATTTAATACTATTAATTACAATATATTCTTTTAAAAATAAAATTTTTTTTTTTAAATTATATAAGTACCTACGTTTTAATAAATATTTCCTTAAACATAGTTAAAAAATATTTGGGTAAAATTATATCAAAAGGCTGTAAAAATCCATTTAATACATGTTAGAAGGTTGTAAAAAAAAATTTTTTATTTATAACACAAGAAGGCTATATATATATATATATATATATATATATATATATATATATATATAGCCTTCTTGTGTTATAAATAAAAAATTTTTTTTTACAACCTTCTAACATGTATTAAATGGATTTTTACAGCCTTTTGATATAATTTTACCCAAATATTTTTTAACTATGTTTAAGGAAATATTTATTAAAACGTAGGTACTTATATAATTTAAAAAAAAAAATTTTATTTTTAAAAGAATATATTTTAATTAATAGTATTAAATATTTTATATATATATTTAAATATTTATATATATATATATATATATATATATATATATATATAAGACAACATTTAACGCTGTCACGCATATTAAGAATCGAGCAAGATAACGTCGCCGCATCGCCCGTCGCCTTCGTTGTCGGCTCGGTAGAGAAGGAGACAGAAAACAGTATATCTGTTCTCTTCTGCTATCCGAAGCTAGCCGAAACGCCGAGCTCGCACGTACGCGGTTTTCGCTTGTGTGCGTCATTCTCCCTACTACGATTGCGTGTTGCTTGCGACCTTTTTCTGGCATCACTGATTCAGGGATCGTTGCCGGAAGTGAAACTAGGGTTTCAATATCTGGCCGAGAACTCCCCGAATTTTATTTTAAATGGATATTTATTGAATAAAATGACTAAATTCTAACACGTTGAGTACTTATTTAATTTTGCACACGCGTCCCTTAACTTATAGTATATTGAGTGCTCGGATTATATCGGCGACTGACTCGGTTAGTATTGAAATCAATTAGCGCCTGACTGATCCGCGCGCGTTAGCGGCGAGTCTTTTTATCTTTGTCGTTTTTGTGGTGTCTGGATACAGGTATTGCAAGGTAAAGGGTCATCCGGGTGCAAGCAAAGAAGGTTCAAAGTCAAACTTCTTCGCTTGCATTTTCGCAAGGTTTCCACATGTAGCTCGTTGCGTTAGGGTTTCGCACATTCTTTAACGTCTTAAAATTATATTAAATTTGTCTACAGCCTCTCGGGCTATAACAATATGTTAAGTTATAACCCTAAATGAAATCAATAAACTTTCATTTTTATGAAACTGATTTGATATACTAGAAGCAGAACGAGCAACTGATGAAGAAAGAGAAGATCAAACATATCATGTAACAAAAATTACATGTGTGCCGGATCGTATACCAATGGAATATAAAAGAAACGCCGGCGCCGTAGAGTATTGGTAAAATGGAAAAACGAAGCCAAGAAATCTTGAAGTTGTAAAACATAGATTTCGGAAAATCACGTCAATACGCTAATTAAGAAGGTGGGAGGAACAAGTAAACCAAGGTTGCGACAGATTAAATAAGTTAAAAAAATTCAACACATACATTACATAAATTTAATGAAGCAATTGAAAAAGAAATAATCATTCATGACATTAATATTGCTCGATGGACTCTTCAAATGCAGGAGGAAGTAAATGTATTAGGGTTTACAGTATTATCATCATGGATAAAATATTTTAAACTCGCACATAATATTGTATAATAAAGTTTGTAACAAAAAAGAATATAATATCAAAAGCAAAGAAAGCATTAAGTAATATAGTAGTATAACAATGTTAATTCTAACGTAGGTCTTCTGAGAGGGGAAGTGGGACAAAGGCAAAAACAGTGGCCAGGAGCGAAGTGAACGGAGAGAAAACGTGACGTAACTGGAGGACGTAACGAGGGGGGAAGTGAGATAGGAAGACCTGAAGTTATATACATATATATATTTTTTTTAAGGATAAGTGAGGGGAGGTGGTGAAGACGGTGTGATATATGACATCAGTGGGTAAGAAGAATATTGGCGGAAGGGAAAAATTCTTATCAGGCGATAGCATACGTGGTGGTAAGGCGCATCTGATGATAATGTATGTAAGCGCATCGCGTCTGAACGTTCAAGAACGATGACGCGACTCTAAATCGCATTTGGTACGTTTGACTTTGTTATATTATTTTTAATATCTTTTTTTTTTACTTTTTCTATGAATAAAAGCGTATGTAAGTGTGTTTTAGGTCAGATGCGTTCATTAATGCTGACGCGAGTTTTAATTGCATCTGATCGCATCGTGTCCGTGCGTTATTCTGTGACTCCCGAATAAGATGTAGGGTCTATCCCGACGGTGCGCCACCTTGTCGTAATGGAGGAGTTTACGGTTTCTGTTGATTCCTCGGGGCCATACTGGTAGGTCCAACTATGCCGGGCGGGCCCGAGAAGGAGCCAAACTAAGCACGCACCACGGGATGGGAGGGGTAATTAAACTACGATCAGGTCTCTCTCATGTATGGGAAGGTGGGGTTGAGAAGCTTCGCGCTCTTCCCCCTTGGCCAGGATTCTGGTTTTGGGTTGCCCTGGCGCCTTCTCGCCCGGGAGGTGGGCGTAGCTAAAACTCGCTCCAAAGCTGGTGGTCCGGCTACGGCCGCACCGGCGCCTTCCGGGCGTGGGCGAGTGCTCGCACTTGTGGGAGGGGAGGTGAGGGGAGACCGGGTAAGTCTCCTATCACTTCGGTCGGAGAGTGATCTTCGGACCTTCTCCCGTTGGCGATGGTCTGCGCCGTTGACTTCGGTCTTGGTGTGGATCGCCGTCGGGAGGCTGCTGGCGGGCATGGATGTTTCATGCCTGCCATTGCACAGCGGCCCCCCCCCCGGGAAGGGGGTGGCGGAATGGAACGGCCCCGTCCTGCCATCCTTCCGGAAGGGGAGGGTTGAAGAGACGGGATTCGCCTCTTCTTCCCTCCATGCCGGGGATGCGCCCCCGGTCCCTTTCGCGAGCCCGAGAGCCGGCCACCCGCTCTCGGGCGTTAAGGGGATGTCGGACTGACCTGTTTTTTCACCGATCGAAAATTATTTTTTTTTACACTAATTTTTTTATTACAACCTACATTCCTTCATACAATTTCTAGCCCAGACTGGTCTTCTTTTGTACGTACAAATTGCAAAACTCTTATATTAAGCAATATTGTTTCGACCTGACAGCGTCAGGTTAGGTCAGATTCCCAGGGAGTCAGGTTCCCACATGCGCCGGGATGATCACCTTGGATTTTTAGCCGGTAGGAGTCCGGCACTACCCTCTTCTCCTCCTCCGGGAGGAGGGGGTGTCCATGATGGATTTCTCCAAGTAAAAGAAAAAAAGGTGTAGGGTTGCGGGTTATCATATCTGTTGATCAAGCGTGTGCATAAAATGCGGGGTACACGTTTAATTGTTGTGGTCATGTTTATGAACCGTGAGGAAGAATATATTATCGAGCGTTATAATATGAGCGAAACAGATTCCGCGCCGAAGACAAAAACTACGGCTGAAAAAAGCTGTCGGAATACAGAGCCCACGAGAGGTGATGTAGATCAAGACAGTTGTAGCTAATAACATAAAGAGATATGTACGAAAGCTTGGCTGATAAAAAGGATTTAAAGACAAGGATTTTAATGTTTATGGGTCGGATGGTAGATTTATAGGGACTGTGTCCGATCGAGACTGTATTTAATCGGGACTGTCTGATAGAGACTGTGTCCGATCGAGACTGTGTCGGATTGGGACTGTGTCCGATCGGGAAATATCATCGTGTCCGATTGGTAATGTGCACAATCGAGACAATCTCGAAAAATTTACGTGTTCGAAATATCTAAGGACAGCTGGGGTGAAACTTTATGAAAAGTTTATCACCGGAAGGAGCAAAACTATCTATTTCGGAAAAAAGGACTGTTTATGTTCGTAACACGTATACACATGTGGATATGTGAAATATATTTTAGAACGTGAACGCGGCAGTAGTTGCAACATAATCATAGAAGAAAGCAATCTTCTCGATCGAGTGACAAGCGTCGATTATCTCAACGGACGAATATTCTACGTGGGTGCGACGATGTAACGAGTGTCTGGAGTCCTTGCGACAAAAGTGTCGAAGCAAGCATTTGAAACGGATCACTCTCAGATCGCTCGAATTCTGCATTTGGTAAGTGTAAAAATGGTTTACGTATGAATTTTCGTAGTCCGAAATCGAGTTTTCATAATCGTGTGCTAACTGGTGCGGTTATCAATTTAAATTACATTGAACCTCTAATTTCTTGAGAATGCCGTGGACACAGTGCTCACTCGAATACGTTATGAGGAGACGACGGCGTTAAAATATTGAGTTCAATAGGGAGTTTGTCATGAGTGATAACACCGCCGTTAAAACCATCGTCACGAAGAATTATTCGCTTTTAAGTCCGATCTGTGAGAGTGGTACGGAAAGCACATAGTCGACGCTATTCTAGCATCGTTGAAGGAATTTCAGGAACGCTATAGCAGATGAGTGTTGTCGTGTATATTGAGTCTAATGATAAACATATAATTCTATGGCGCCAAATGTCACGTTAAAATTCCGCGAGAGATTATGATGAAAAAAGTAATGGTTAATGTGCGATTTCTGCATAATGCGTGTTTCGCGTAGTCACCGCTTTATATCCCACAGAAAGAAGCAGACAGTATCCGCACTATTCGACGGTATTGAATTTCGAGTTTCCCATAAGTTTGAATCGCATTGTAAAAGCAACACGCACACACATTGCACACATTTCTAACGTCTTAACGGGATATCTATTAACGTCTACACCATTTGGGAAAATGAGAAGGATAAGAAAGATAGCGGCATTACAATCGTTTATCTGTTTCTCACCGATGATCGAAAGGAAAAACACGTCAACTTGTTATACCTGTGCGATACGCGACGAGATAACATCGCGCATTTCGCATGTCAAAAATCTGTTCCTCGTTAGAAGTGTTACGTCCTGTGGACCCCACGATTCTTTTCTTTTCTACGTTCAAAAACATGTGCAGGTTTTTGAAAAATTGTAAAAGTCAAAATCACATTAAGTAAAATATAACAAGCGAGCACGCCGGAACGATTAAGAAATAAACACTTAAACATAGTAAACTGATAGAAATACAGAGACCGCGACTTTTTTACGAGACATACTCTAGAGCAAGCTTATAAAAAAGAAGAAGTAAAGATAAATTTCCAAAGTCACCCTGTAACACTCTGTTTCATATTGCAATAGCGACTAGTTCACAGTTGAAACCGAGAGCATAGACAAACCGCCACTTTCCCACAGCGGAGATCTTCATAAAATAGTAATAAAACGAAAGACGAACACTGATAAACGCACTCGAAAGCTGCACGTGCACTCGGACAGCAGACGCGACATATGCATAACTAGCTGGCGTTTGTTTCTCGCGTGCTTCGCGCGCTCGGTATGTGGTTGCGGATTTGTGAAGATGGGCAAATATCAATTACAATTCTGTAATGAATGAAACAAATGTCATTTTTAGATCATTGTCTAGAAATATACTGGTGAAAATTTCATCAAAATCGGTTGTGTAGTTTTTACGTTAAATTAGAATATATAGCGTGAAGGACGTATTTTTTCCGACTTCACGTTCTTTTTTACTGCTCGGCTTCTAGATGTTGCAGCACGATGGCACTAGCCTATGTTACTCAGGAAGATCTAAGCTATCCACCAGTGAAAGATTTTTTCAAATCGGTTCAGTAGTTTCTGAAATTACCCCGAACAATGGAACAAACTTTGCCTCTATATATATTGGTATAGATATAGATATAGATCATCGTCTCAAGAGGGTAGTAAAAGTCAACCCCTTTCCATTAGCGGGTGCATCGCGCGCTTCTCCAAACATAAACTTTATAGAACAAACGCCGCCGCCGACAGCGAAAAATCTAGGACTTCCCATTTTTGGAAGACGCTCTCCAATTCGTAGATACTTTCACTAAACCTCCGATTTGTTGCATTTTTCTAATTTACCCTACGGAGAGGGTAAGTAAAACTCATGAGAAAGTTGATTAAGAATTCCTATTCGTTAGATATTTCCGAGGGTCAAATGGAGGGCGTGAAACAAAAAGCGGCTTAAAAAAATGGAACTTCTCATCAAAATCAGTCAGTAGTAATAGCAGTGCGATACGTATAGCGAAAAGAATCCGCGACCGTTAGAAAAAGATTCCGAGCTCGACTCGTCATACAGCAATTTAACTCTATAAAATCTAACCGGCAACGCAGTGTCGTAAAGGTGCTAAGTGGTAGTTCTAGTGACGTGTAGTGAAACTACGAAACCACTCTACGAAACCGTGCTACACTCGTAAAATAATCGTAAGCTTGGATCACTGCCGACTGGGGCGCCGACTGCCGATAATACTTACAGTCTTTGACATCAACTCACCGCAAGTAGTAAGTCCGAATATTCCAAGATTATCCTTATCCCCTTTCGTTTTGAAAACAATATTTGGATTTATAAAGTAAAAGATATTTTTCGCACTAAGTCGATATTTAAGTCCACTGTAAATAGCTTTCTTACACGAATCTTTAACTATAAACTCCCAAAACTCTTCCCTAAACTTTCCGACGATAACTCCGGATTCCTTGCATCTTTTTGCAGTGTTGAATTCGTGATCTTTCTCTCTTTTTCACAAGTCATTCCGGATTCTCTGCATTTGCAGTGTTGAATTTGTAACTTCCCCGACGATCACTCCGGATTCTCTGCATTCGCAGTATTGAATTCGTGACTTTCCCGACGGTCACTCTGGATTCCCTGCATTTGCAGTGTTGAATTTGTGACTTCTCCCTTCCAATCATTGCTGGATTTATTTTTCCGGGTTACAATACATATATGTATATAGTTAAGTATTTATAGTTAAGTATTATATTTTAAATTATCTCATTTGAATAATTAAATCCAAGGATTGTCTCCCTATCAAATTTGTTTTACTACCTTCCCATTTATTATTATTAGTGGAAACTTTGAAACGAACGTCCCAAGCGATCGCGAGATGTACGCGAAATCAACGAAATAAGCGAGCGAAAAAAGAATGGCTCGGGATCTTGCGGAAATTAATTCAGAAAATCATATCAGCGCCTCAGATACAGATACAGATAGCATTAACACCATTAGCATTAATGTAGATCTAGTCAGTAACAATAGTAATACCAACCACACACAGCAAACAACCCGGCTCTTTACACCTCGACTTTCCCCTATCTCTTCTCTGGAGCCTCCGACCTCTCCCCTTGAACTCTCTCTACCGCGAATTCTTCACCTCCTTCCTCTCGTTCTCCTACCCCTGAAAACCCGCAATCTCCTTCAAGATCCCCGTCATCGGAGTCAACAATCATCCTCGGGGACTCTCCCTTCTCTTACCTCGAACATCCGGGATCGAACAATTTTGAACAGGGGTTGTATGACTTCGAAAAAGAATCATCCGATCTAGAGGAGGAATCATTCGATCATGATCGCCATATCAAATTCATCCTAGACCAATTCCCACCTTTCAATCTTCTCATTTCGGACAATGTATTCTGTATAGATCCCGGTCCAGTAAATTACGAAGACCTACACACCTTCCTTACCGAAAGTCCTCCGAACACTATTGTCCCATGGTTTATCCCAGGCCGCAGATTTCTAGTCGCCGTTCCGATTGAAGCCCTATGGAAGCAATTCCCCCGTTCCACGATTTCCTTCGAAGACTAGTCATGACTCTTCACATTGTTAAGTAGCTATTAGTTAAACGTCATATTATTTACTGTATCAACCAATCAGAATTTAACTCAAATAGCAGAGTCAATCCCACACCATTCTGATTGATGACCTCCGAATTTATGTATCTCCCGCAGAAATGACAACCACATCCACACTATTAATACACAAACATAACGCGCTTCCTTAATAATATTATATTGGATGTCTAAATTATAACATCCACTTGTTTCTTAAATTATTCTATTAATTATGAATAAAATTGATATTTAAAACAATTATTAATTTTATTAATTAACTCCACTCTCACTCCCTGATCTTGAGATCGCACAAGGTCCCGTCCCGCGTAAAAAGGATTTAGTTCCTTTACCGAAAAGAGACCAGCGAGCGAACGGCCTACTAATAACGTAAGAGCAACCTTTCCAGTCGTTGACCTCTTTTGGGCCCTGCACATTTGCCCGAGGCACGTGCCGTAAAGTCTCTGTTTTGGAATACGGTGAATTACGACTTTCCCTTCGACCACTTCCCCGAGTCTGGACGTAACAAAAGAAATCATGCTTTATACATATATGTCAATCTACAAAATAACATATATGTATAAAGTATAATAATAATTTTTATTGTACCATAGATGTATGTATTATTTTAATACGTGAGCGATAAGTTATCGGCTCACGCGTAGACTGCGAAAGAATAAACGATTACGCAATCGTTTTTCTTAACGACGACGACAACAAGTGACTAGCCTTTGGAAGTTACGATAAAAAGGAGCGACTTCCATGGTGTATGCTGATCTTGAATGTGTGCTGGATAAGAAAGAGGAGGAAAGTATGTCGAATACATCTGCCACTCAACATCATAATGCGTTTAATGTTGAATATTAATTGTGTGTCAAGGTCAATAATTGTACAATTACACATAGGTTTGCAACTTTACGAAGCGAAATTTACGAACTTTCACAGTAGAAGCATCTTTACAAAAAATGTCGTTGCCGTGGAATTTCGTAAACTCTTGGTGAAACTCGACAAGCCGATCTACGTTGGTACGTACATTCTCGACACATCCAAGATCCGTTTGTACGGATTTAATTACGAGTATATGTTACCGTTGTATCGAAATAAGTATAAAGTTACAATACGTATATGTTAGGGCCGCGCATTGCCAATTGTAATTCGCGGGCCTCGAATTAGAGGTAGGTATGTCGATTCGCGACGCTCTTATCGTAAGCGGTGATACCGGGTGACTGTGCCGTTTTGGAGCTCTCTCTCTCTCCCCGACCATCGCCGTGTGCGGATCGCAGCAGTCTCAGTATTAGAGCAGAGAATCAAATAATAAAATATATTTAGCGTCTAACTGTGAACAAGAACCTAACAATTGGCGACAAGGATGGGATTATGAATCGTGAGCAAGTTCGTGCATTATCTCAGGTTCGACCGTTTTCGAAACAAACCTCAGTTTAGTTGCGTACTGTAAAACGATTGTTAAGATTTTAGGATATATATTAGTTGAAGTACAATGCAATCAATAAAAAAAAATTAAATATTTATCTTACGGAATTAAAGAAAGAACCTTTATTAGAAAGGGAATGGATTAGACAGTTGAGATGTCAGAGTGGTGTGCCAGATTTCCTTGGATGTAACTTATTAGATAGTATAAATAGTACTACACAAGATGTTACCTATCAATTACAATCGATATTACGGGAATACGAGAAATTATGCGCGCTCACCTTAGCTAAGATTACGGGTATACAAGCGAGACTTACGATGAAGCCAAACTCCAGTATTTTTAAAAGCATGATCGGCGGTTCCGTTTAAATTAATTCCATTATTAGAAAAAGAATTAGATGAATTAGTTCAGGCAGGATTCCTTACAAAAGTAGAAAATTCAGAATGGGCTACACCCATTGTTCCGGTTATGAAAGCAAACGGTACCATTAGAGTATGCTGTGATTACAAATCTACGATTAATTCAAAGCTGATAATTGATGAACATCCGCTACCTATTACAAATGAACTTTTTGCTAAGTTATCAGACGAAATTAAATTTTCAAAAATTGATTTACGCCAAGCATATTTACAGTTAGAAATACATCTGGAAGATAGTAAACTACTTACGTTAAATACTCATAAAGGGCTCTACGCAGTTAATAGACTAATGTACGGAATCGCGTCGGCTCCGGCGATATGCCAAAGAACATTAGAGCAAATATTGCAGGATATTCCGGGCGCAGCTATTTTTCTTGACGATATAGTTATCACAGTTCATTCGGATTGCGAGCATTTAGGTAGATTACACATGGTATTAAATAGATTACACAAACATAACGTACGAATTAATTTAGAGAAATCTTGGTTTTTTTACAGGTGAAGTACAATACTGCGGTTACGTGTTACGAAAAGACGGAATACATAAAGAACCTTCTAAAATGGAGACTATTAATCGAATGCCGCGACTTCAAAACGTTTCTGGCGTCCGTGCTTTCGTAGGAATGATCAATTATTACAGTAAATTTATACGAAATTTAAGTTCCATTCTATAACCATTAAATATGTTATTACATAAAAATACCCGTTTTGAGTGGACGAGGAAGCAAGAAGAGGCTTTTAAAAAGGAAAAAAAAGCGTTTATGCGAGTAACCAAGTATTAGCTCATTTTGATCCGAAATTATCTATTGTTCTTGCGACAGATGCAAGCCCATATGAAGTGGGGGCGGTACTTTCACATGCATACCCAGATGGTACAGAAAGAGTAATTCAATACGCGTTGCAGACATTATCAAAAACTCAACGGAAATACGCGCAGATTGATAAAGAGGCATACAGTATAATATTCGGTATTAAGAAGTTTTACCAATACCTTTATGGAAATTTTACTTTGATCACGGATCATCGACCATTGATACACATTTTTTCACCAAATAAAAGTTTACCAGTTTATAGTGCAATGAGGATGCAACATTACGCTATTTTCTTGCAGGGATTTAATTATACAATCAGATATAGAAAATCCGAAAGTCATGCAAATGCTGACTGTTTGTCAAGATTACCGTTAATGAAAGGCACTAAAAATATGGATGTAGTCGACGCTTTTGAGTTGAGTATATTAGAAACGCTACCAATTGATGCGAAATGCATTGCGTTACATACAAAGAAAGACATGAAGTTACAAAAACTTTTGCATGCGTTACAGTCTGATTCCCTGGCACATAGCACTGACAGATTTAATTTAGAGCAATCGGAATTTACTTTACAAAGCGGTACTATCTTGCGAGGACATCGAGTAGTCATACCGAAATTATTGCGTTTTAAAGTATTAGAAAAATTACATACCGGCCATTTTGGTATTAATAAAATGAAAGGAATCGCGAGAAGTTATTTTTGGTTGTCTGGAATCGATAAAGATATTCAGACATTACTAGAGAATTGTCGAGCGTGTAATACTTTCAAAAATAATCCACCAAAAGTGGAACAGCACATTTGGGAACCATCGGCTGCACCAATGCACCGAGTTTATGCAGATTTTGCTGGTCCTTTCTTAGGACATTTTTATTGTAGTAGGTTTTTTATTATAGTAGATGCGTATTTAAAATGGCGAATAGTAAAAAATCTCGAAAATACGAAAAGCCTAAAATTCAAACAGCCATAACTTGATGAAAAAAAGTCATACAATTATGAACCAAAATTCGTTAGAAAGTTCTTGAATTATACTTTCAGATGCCGTTGAGTTTATTTAGAAACCAGTTTTCTTTATGCCGCAAAAAAAATTGAAAATGGCCAAAAACGCCATTTTTTGCCCCTTTCATTCTAATTTACTCAAAATCCTGACGTGCTAAGCAAATTCTGAAAACGGCACCGTGTTCAGCGCAAAAAAAATTTTCGGGAAACGTACTATCGCACTTCGGAGAGAAAGAAAAAGTGATTTTTTTGTCCCACTGTGTTATTTGATGGAAAACATTCTAATCGAAGTCGTGTAGTTATGAATAATAATAATTCTGCAATAGTATATTGGCTCATTTTCGCGTAAATCTACATATGTCGATTCGTGCTGTTGCTGTTGAAGCAAACATCAGTTGGAAGTGTACATAGAATATTAAAAGACAATAAATATTATCCGACTAAGTTGACTTTAGTACAACATTTTCATTCAACTTACGAGATACGACGTTTAGAATTCATAGCATGGCTTGCCACTGTTTATGAAGAAAATCTTTGTATATTAGATAAAATTATGTGGACGGATGAGTCAAAATTTATCAATAACGGTATTTTCAACAGACATAATCAACATTTCTGATCATCAGACGATCACATTGGTCTCGAGAACGGAACTTTCAAGTTAAAATAGGTTTTTATTTTTACTTAATTTTTCATTTATTATACACATACAATAGTTTATCATTTCTTTTTCTCCTTTATCTTTTCTTTATTTTTCTTGGTACAGAAATTAATGTCTGATGCGGCATATTAGATCGTTATTTAATTGGACCGTATTTTTACGAAGAAAACTTAACATCACATCAATATTTACACTTTCTCAATACACAATTGCCAGAACTAACGCAAAATATCCCTTTTGATGTAAAAAGTATGTACTTCCAACAGGACGGTTGCTCAGCCCATAATGCACACAAATAGTTCAAAATTATCTTCAAGATATCTTTGGAAACCATGTTATAAGTACATATGGACCAGTCCGATGGCCGGCTCGTTCTCCAGATTTATCTCCGATGGATTTTTTCTTATGGAGGTATCTGCAATCTCTTGTGTATCAAACACCAATTAAAAATATTGAAGATTTTCGACAAAAGATAATTACAGCTTGTGCAACTTTGGATCCAAATAGTATAAAAGCTGCTACGCATAGTAATTTGTTAAAAAGAGCAGATCTTTATGTTGCAGAAGGAAGCAAGCAATTGCTTACATAAATTACAGTTTTTTTATTGTTATAAATGAAAGTAAACACTTCTAATAGTGCGATGTTACGATAGTTACGATGTGAAAATAGTTCCCAGACAATGTTTAATGTTCAATGTTTATGTTTATATTTCTAGTCAGAACTTATACAATAAGTGCTATTATTTAAAATAATACTGAAAATTTGATATTAAATATCAATAAAAGTGACACTTATTATAGTGTTGAATTTATCTTGAAGTCCCCTACAATATTTTGAAAAAAAATTGCATGGTACCATTAAAAAAATTCAAGGTGACATTGATTTTTTTATGAAAAAAATTTTTTTCTAAATGTTTTTATTGCATGTGATAGCTTGCATGAAACGGATTAATTTTCACTATATAAACTTTTTTTTAACATTTAAACTGTCGGAAACGTCTCAAAAATCGTGCGTTCAGTTACGCTGAACACCCTGTACATACATTATTTTTAACGAAAATAATCAGATTGAAAGAGATTGGTAAAAGAGAGTCCCCGTCATTAAAGTCATTAAATACTACGGAAATAACGAATTGTGGGGTCCTTATCTCTACTGACACACACACACATGCACATGCAAAACAGGTGTAAATCCGACCGTGCAACCTCCACGTGGTACATCTCGGATAACGCTAATGCCGGCGGTACTTGAAACTTGTCAATCGATAACTCGAGAAGTACTAGACGGAATTGAGCTTTGTTATACCATTTTGGAAACGTCTCGATATCAGCTACAATAATATGTAATATGTAATAAAAGATATAAGTTTCCATTTAATCACAATAAGTTGATCTTGACATGACCTTGGCAATACCATCCATGGTCAAACTCATACTGCCGTTGAATGCGCCTATTTAAACATTATAACTTTTATCTGAAACATTTTTTTCTAAAATGCATTGTATATTCGACCGTATCCGAACTTTTGAACCACCTTGTATATGTATATATTATATAATTATAAATCTATTGATGACTATAAATCAATTTATTATAAATCTATCGTTATCGTCGCTGGGTTCGAGGTCAACGATTCAGACGACGTCGATTTAGGTAGTTAAAGTAGAAGACCTGCGCCTTATTTCATCTTTAGCACGCGGCTTCGTCGCTGCCCCGACTGTCTAGAAATCCACGACTTAAATCCTAAGGAGGCTCTTCCGTTCTTCTTCCTATAACGAGAAGACTTCGGTTTCAACCTGGAGAAGAAATAAATACGAGAATAAGTCAAAAAGTAACCTTAATGTGGCCATAAAAATTTTAAATCTTATCGTGGATGGTTATAATTCTGATATGTTATGTTGTCAAGCATGCAGAATAGGCACGCGCAGATACGCCGGCCAGCGCGCGTATTCTGACGTCATCAGGCCACAACAAAGATGCTGGCGCCCTTAGTGACATGCTCCAAAGAGGAGTAGCGCGTAGTTATCCGTTTGTGGGTAGTGAAGGTGAAAAACCGGCAGATATTCATCGAAGGATGCTCAAACAAGTAAGTCGTTCTACTGCAGCAACGTCAGGCGTAGTCGCAGTCTGAGGCCGGCCAGAGCGAGCGGCATCAGTCACACTTGAGACATTACTTTTAAATTTCCTACGCCACTCGTACACTTGCTGGAGCGACAAACAGTTATCCCCATACTGTGAGTATCCTTTGATGAATATCTGCCGGTTTTTCACCTTCACTACCCAAAAAACGGATAACCGCGCTGCTCTTCTTTGGAGCATGTCACTAAGGGCGCCGGCATCTTTTTGTGGCCTGATAACGTCACAATACGCGCGCTGGCCGGCGTACCTGCGCGTGCCTATTCTGCATGCTGTAGTATAGCATTGTACATATTTCTGTATATCAGCGGGCCTCAGTGGGGTCTCAAACTCGGTAGCGAGCACAACGAGAATAAACACTCTATTCACACCTATCCCCGTCTCGTTACTTACCCCCGCTACGCATGCTCGCAGACATAACATATCAGAATTATAACCATCCACGATGAGATTTAAAATTTTTATGGCCACATTAAGGTTACTTTTTTACTCACCCTCGTATAAAAGAAGGAGACCCGCATCCGATTCTACCTGCGGCGCACAATTCCGCTACTCGCCTATCCGGATATCCACGACCGAGGAGGCTCTTCTGTTCTTCCTATAACGAAAAGGCCCCAAACCTGAAGGAGGAATGGGAGTAGGAGAACGAGATAGCTTGTCCGTTTTTACACGCACAGGAAGATCAAAAACCAATTCGAGCATGTTCTTTACTTCTGTGAGAGACAACATCTGCGTTATTGGGATCGACATTGCGTGAAGGATCATCCGCAATGCCTCCAGAAACAATGCGTGCTTGAGTTTGGAGCGTCCTAATCTCAATGGTTAGTGTTGTGACAGTTTCTTTCGTAGTATGCATGCTTTTCACAATCTGGTGTCAGAAAGTATACATGCGATTATACGATATCGCGATATATAGTTACTCGTTCCGCGATATACGATTGATATTGGGAAGAGATGAACCATTCGTATTATCGCTTATAGCACATCTATGTGCTTTTACATTAAATAGTAAAAAATTTTATTATGAAATGTAGATACAATCGTTGTGAGAGTTCTTCACTATCTTCAACTCGCACGTCAATTCTAAAGAAATCGGGGCTGTTTTGCAGGACACCTTGTGCCTCTTCGCAAAATTCATTCGTGGCATCCCACAAGACATCCGCCTTGTTCGATAACAATTCAGCATTCAAAAGAATAAGATCCACTGTACTAGTGATTTTGTCGATAAGATCTATTGCATATTTTTCAAGAGAGCTTTTTATGCGTATTGTAGACTAATAACGAGAAATTGACATCTCGTGGATAACGCGCTTCTTAGAACGCATAATTACGCGGATGCTACGGAAACGACGCACTTTTTGCTTATCAAAACCATTATCAGCATTTTGCAATGCAGTCAACGTATGCTTCTTTGATAATTAATCACAAATTCAGCGTTTTAATTTGCTTATCCTTCTTCAATAATTTCTGAATATAAATATTAGGAGGTTGCATTGAAAGCCGCTGTTATTTTTTTGTTTATTTAACATTTATTTCAATAACCAAATATGTAAGTACATTAATCAAAGTATTTGCCCTCGAAAGCTATCACCTTTTCCCACTTTTCTGGCTGAGATTGAATTCCGCGACGAAAGAATGGTCTGTCTTTTGACCCAATCCATTCAGCAACCCAATTCTCGACTTCTGCTTAGTTAGAGGAGAGGGCGGAAAAGGAAAGGAGAAGAAGAGAGAAGAGAGAGAGAGAGGCAGAGAGCAGAAAAGGAGAGGAAGGAAGAGCAGATGAGAAGGGAAAGGAGAAGGAGAAACATGATATGGAGAGATATAGAAGGAGACAATCCAGAGGAAAGAAGCAGGTTGATGATAAGGTTAGCGGAAAAAGTATTGGGAAGGAAGGTGATGGTCAGAGGAGTGGAGGAAAGGATAGGAGAAGGAAGGAAAGAAATTTTACTGGTGATAATAGTGAAGGAGGAAGATAAAAAATAATTGCTAGAGAAGAGTGGAGAGATGAGGAGAAAATGAGAGATAATAGTGGTTGAGGATTTGACAAGGGAGGAGAGGAGGCTAAAGTAGAGGATAACAGTTTTCATTCTTGACGACGCCATTCGTCGAAGCAATACTGCTTAGCACGACAGTTATACGGCTTTCTCGACGACTGCAAGAGATTATTATCAGCCAATAAGCGACAGACAGTCGCTGTTTCAAGAAACTATAAGTTGCCTAGTAATGCTGTCTAAACCGCGGATACACTTTGTCTTGTACGTAAATCTCGATGTGGTCTCAGAAATGTTACGAATCAGGCTTTTAGCCCGCTTTCGCAAATGGCCGAAAACGTGTCTCACGTGGAACTTTCAATTAGCAAGTAAGGATTTTTTACAGACGGTTCGAGCCTTTGTTCGCGTTATGAACCGCGAATTCATTGTTAATGCTTGAGTGCGACATATTACGTCTGATATCTTGATATTGTATCGAACTGGTACCCACACGTTCACAGATCAAAGAAACAATGACGGTTGCCCGTCACAATTTGATGATCCAGGGTTGACGCTCGGTCACGCGTTCTTTCTCGCGGAAGCATCCGACTATGTGAGAGGTGCACATTGGCCACGTGGAGACGTGGTTTATATTTCTGAATAAAAATCCTCCGGATACGTTTTATTCGCTTCATACTCATGCTGACGCATAAGATCAGTCATACTTTAGAAGTATCACACAGTACGAGCAACGATTCGGTAATGTTCACATATATACCTGAAAATGAGAATCAATTCATCGTTAAACTAAGCATAGAGGACATACTTACTGTTCAAAATCTGTATGAGTCTAAGGATGGTACAAATGTTCCAAAAACAATTTATATAACTACTACTACTATAGCACTAACGATAAGCACGACGACCACGCGTGCCAAATGACTTGGAGGACATGGATTTATGCGCGTTGCGGCACTTGAATGCGGCATTAATATTAAATCGCCTGTCCATCGCGCGTCGACGTAACGTATGGTCGGTTAGACTGAGAGAAAGAATTTACGACAGATCGATGTCATTGTCCGACTACGTATAATTTCTTCCAGCCAATTTCACGCGTTTGTCAGCTGCGTATCAAAGATCCTCGGGTGATCTAGCCATATTCATAGATAATTCGATTTATATAGTCAAGTATTCCAGTTTATGCTGAGACCGGATTGGCAGAAGATTCTCGCGGATATTAAACTTCCTCCGAATGTTAAAGTCAACGCTGCAGTAAATACTAATACAGGGCAAACCATCATCTACGACGATAATAAAGTAGCCGAGATCGATGAATGTTATATGGTCGCCATTAAATATAGTTTATTGCAAGATATATTTCTCAGAATACCATCCGCGATAACATCTTCCTTCCGACATATCGATAGTAATCTGTACTTCTTCACCAAGCGCCAATTTTACATATTCAACGAATTCTCAAATATCGTGCGATCCTTTCAACTTGTCTCTGGTATCGAGTGTCCTAGAGACGAGCTATTGCGACAAGTGTACGAGCTTCACGATTGACATTATCGTATCAGTGACGTATTTATGAGTGATATTAGCGGCAAAGAGGAGGATGACGACGAATCGGAGATCTAACTTTGCCGTTCGTGTTTTTATTTAATAAAAAAAAATATAAGAGAGGAGGGAAGAGGGATTTCTGCGCGAATATAAGAAGACCGTCCAGCCATTATACTTTATTCTCAACGACGCTAAAGCAGCTTTGTGCTATTGCATTGCTCGTCAAGAAATCGCATGAAAAAGATTGACGACGACGATAACCATAACTATTACGATATACGGGACAAAGGGACAATCCTTCGGCGATCAACCTACGATGTTCGAGAATCACCACGCGAACTTGAAGTCAAGGAGCCTGCGGAGAGGATGAAAATGGACAACAGATAAGAGTCGTAACATTGAATTAATTCTCTTTTGTCTATTTGCGCGTGCGATTTTCTTATATCTACATCTATTTTCAGATACGATAACAACTACGCGACGAAGTGTGACGCAAACGTCGCACGTTATCCGGTCAGAATCCTGAAGAGATACCCGCTGATTAAAACAGCGTATAAATATCTCGACATTGGCGTTAGCATTAATCGAATTTGAACAAAGTTCCACATGGGTTTGTAATTTTCTACGCAAAGCGAGATTAACTCATATCGACAGGTGCTTCCAGTATGTATTGAGGTCAATAATTGTACAATTACATATAGGTTTGCAACTTACTTTTCGCACTGTGTCCGATCGGGAATGTGTCCGATCGAGAATATGTTCGATCAGGACTGTGTCCGATCGAGACTGTGTCCGATCGCGACTGTGTAAGATTGGGATTGTGTTCGATCGGGAAATATCGCTGTGTCCAATCCGTAATGTGCGCAATCGAAACTCACTCTTCGAACGTAACGCGACCAGATGTGACCCAATTAGAGTTGCATCATATCTTATTTAAGAAATACAATTAACAAACTAATAATAAAATTACTTAAACATTAAAAAGATAAGATTTGTTGTGCACTCATATACAGGGTATTCAGCGTAACGGTATGTATACATTTCTAGTCAAAGCTTATAAGTACTGCTATTTAAAATAATGCTACAAATTTGATAATAAATATCAATAAAAGTGACACTTATTATAGTACGTTGAATTCGTCTTAAAGTTCCCTATAATATTTTGAAAAAAATTGCATGGTGTCATTTAAAAAATTTAATGTGACATTAAATTCTTTATGAAAAAAAATTTTTTTCCAAATTTTTTTATTGCATGTTATAGTTTGCATGAAACAGATTAATTTTCACTACATGAACTTTACATAAACTTTTTTTTAAACTGTCGAAAATGTCAAAAATCATACGGACCGTTACGCTGAACACCCTGTGCTATGCATAGATTACACTAGTTTACAGCCAAAAATTATTTTAAACCAGACAAAGTATTTCTTATTGATTTTTGGGTGCTGAAAACGCTGCAAACCAAATTTCACCAGCACGTCAGATTTTCAAAATAATTGAGGTTTAATGTGTAAAAAATGGCTTTTTTGGGGTTATTTGAGATTTTTTGTAAAAAAGATTAACGTTATCTGGAAATTCTGATCAGATGTCATGAATGTATTGTTCATCGTCTATAAAATGCATTTTTTTATTTCGATATCTTACTTTTTAGTAATACAAATTGTTGAAGATTGTACGACAATGAAACGGCCCTGCTCGATATTATAGCTATTTCGCGAATCATTATAAAAAGGCCCTGAGGTCATGCCTGGTGACCATAACATACCGGGTCATTAGATCATACGAGCTTTTCAGCTCGCTGATAGATTGAAAACATCGCCCGGTATACATCGCGCCTGACAAACAAAATTCTTTTCCTTCTTTCGAGAGTCAGTCGAGACAGTTTTCTCAAAGCGAGCACACGGCAAGCTACGGACGAGAACGCGCGAAATATCGAAAATTTATATTATACTTGTGAGCCAATTAAAAGACACAGTCGAGAAATAGATCAAGCTAAGCCCATTAAACTATCGGAGTATTTCTTGAGCCCTTCAACCTCCGCCTTCCCGCTCTTCGGACCGGCTTTAAAAATTATATTAAATTCGACATTCACAATTTATCGAAGGCCGTGAACATAAGAATTTAAGGTCCTTCGAGCCGGATACCAAAATTATAGAGCCAGAAACGCGGAGAAACAATATCGGGCTCATTATTGCCGGTAGTGTGACTAAACCATCGGAAGCACATATTACATAAAAGGAGCAAAAGTGCATGGACTGTGCGTGTCTTTCTCACTCTCGCGCTCTCACGGCGTGCGGTAACGCGCGTGGAATTGTGCGTGTCTCTCTCATTCTCGCGCTCTCGCGGCGTGCGGTAACGCGCGTGGAACTGTACGTGTCTCTCTCGCTCGCTCTCTCACGGCGTGCGGTATCGCGCGTGGAACTGTGTGTCTCTCTCGCTCGCTCTCTCACGGCGTGCGGTATCGCGCGTGGAGCTGTGTGTGTCTCTCTCGCTCGCTCTCTCACGGCGTGCGGTATCGCGCGTGGAGCTGTGTGTGTCTCTCTCGCTCGCTCTCTCACGGCGTGCGGTATCGCGCGTGGAACTGTGCGTGTCTCTCGCTGACAATACGAGGATCGAAGTGGACACTGCACTCGAATACGGCCATTTCGGTTATTTTGTCTCTCTTTTTGCGTGACATTTCGCATCGGATATCCCGACTGCATCAAATTGAGACTAAAAAACTCGCTGATTTCGGAGCATATTGTGCGGGCGCGCTTTCCTGAACATATGAAGTTAAAGTTATAAAATCGAATAACGCCTTGTGAATTAAGCTGCGCTTTTGTAAATTTAAGACGCTATACGGTAATCCATTCGGAGCGTTGCCACAAACTCAGTACTTTGCTCAGGCAAATAAATAGAAACTAGCGAGTGTCGCGTACGATTGCCATCTTCTCACATCTCTTGCGATCAGCTGTTCGCGTCATACTCATAGCACTTGCTTACGCTACAGTCATGTCTGCGTTTGACAATCTCCTCATGAGCAACGTTCGACCATCGAACAACTCAAGCGCATTCTTCCGAATTACCGCAAAATCGGTAAAGAAAAATTCTCCGCGGTGAAAATGCGTAATCGCATCACAGCGCTCCAGGATATGTGGACGTCATGCAAATCTTTACACGTCAAGCTGCAGCAGGCTGCGACGGAGGCTCAACGGCAACATCAATACTTCACCGAGGAGGAGTTCTTCGATGCTGAAGGGGAGTTTGAGGATTCGTTGGACACTCTCGCGGAGCTCCTGTCCAAACAAGAGAAGCCTGCTCAATCCGTCACCACCAGCAAGGCCGGCGACACGACGCTCTTCGGGGAGGCTCACAATACGTCCGCTTTCGCGCTCCCGCATATTACGATACCAGCGTTTAAAGGTGACCCCACGCGCTGAGAAAGTTTTCGCTTATAACGCGCTCGTTGGATCGAATGATTCTTTAAATAACACTCAAAAATTGTATTTTTTTAAAATCTTTTCTTGAAGGCGAAGCGACTCGGATTATCGAGCACATTCAGATTTCCGACGCGAATTACGATGGCGCGTGGGGATTATTAGTCGACGAATATGATAACTCACGTGCGCTTGTTCATGCTCATATTCATGCTTTTGCGAGTCTTCCCATTATGAAAACTGAAACTTCTCGGGAGCTCAAACACTTGCGGGACACAGCCAGTGCGTCTCTATCCGCTTTAGTCAATTTAAAACGTCCGGTCGAGCATTGGGACGATCTTCTAGTTTATATCATATCTCAAAAACTTAGTTCTCGCACGAGGACGGAATGGAATCTTAGACTGGCGCGTCGAATGATTATCCATCATTTAAAGTACTTAAAGAATTTTTAACCGAACGTATTCGCGGAATCGCTGAACCGATCAATTTTGAAGAAACTTCTCCCGGTGTGTCTCAAAGCGGCGTTAAAGGAAAGACTAAAGCGGCGGTACATAATGCAACGGCTCGCAAATGTCGTTGTTGCAAAGGCAATCACTTTTTAACATTTTCCCCGGCTTTCCGAAAGAAATCAATGGAACAGCGTTATCAAATAGCTAAACAAGCGCGCGCGCGTTTTAACTGTCTAAGGCCAGGTCATTTCCCGGCGCAGTGTCCGAGCGAAAACCAATGTTCTATCTGTCAGAAGTCGCATCACTCGGTCTTACATCGAGATAATTCTGAGAAAAAGGAACCGGCAAGCGAGCCGTCGCCGGCTCCTGCGACCACCTCGGCAGGCAATTCGACTTTAGTTAATTGCGTGTCACCGCGTTCTTCGACGTCAATAGTTTCGCATCTCACGTCGTCGCGTGCCGACGCATCTCAGCTTAACGCGGCCTTGCATTCGCGTTCGAATGCACCGGTATCTGTTCTGCTGGCTACCGCGGTGGTACAATTGCGAACCGCGGAGGGCAGACTAGTTAAGGCTCGTGCGTTACTGGATCAGGGCTCCACTTTTAGTTTTATCACGGAGTCTCTCGCTCAGAGGTTACATACTTCGAGACGCCGCGTGAACTTGCATATTACCGTCTTTGGTGCCTACTCAGGTATGGCTAAAACCCAAATGAGTTTATCTATTGAGCCTTGTCACGGTCAAGGTCCGCGATTACCCATGGTCGCGTATATTTATCAGAAAATAACCACGTATGCTGCGGATAAAGAACGTTTTGTCGGCTCTTGGCCACACTTGAAGGAATTAACGCTAGTGGATCCGAATCCTTCTAGTACCGGGTCAATCGACGTCCTAATAGGCGCCGACCTATACGGATATCTGTTGTCAAGGCCAATTCGAAAGGATCCTCTAGGATCACTCACGGCTTAACTGACTATATTCGGCTGGATCGTCTCAAGTCCGACAGGCGATCGTTGCAAAGCGTCAGATTCCGTTAATTCTGTTATTAATTACGCGAGTGCCACGAGTACTGATGCGCTCATAAAACGGTTTTGGGAAATTGAGGAGATTCCTACCAAATCTTATCTCACGCCAGAGGAAGAAAAATGCGAAAATCATTTCGTCACGACACATACCCGTGATGTTAGCGGTCTCTATACGGTTCGCTTACCGTTTCGCAAGGATCCGTCTCAAGCAGTAGGAGAAACTTATAATACTGCGTTACTTTATTATTCTAAGATTGAGCGACGTCTATCAAATAAACCGGATTTAGCCGTTGAATACGATAAATTTCTGGCCGAATACAAATCCATGCGTCACATGAAACACGTTCGAGACTCAAGCTCACATGTTAAACCCGTCTACATTCCTCACCATCCAGTCCAGCGCGAAGACAGTTTAACCATTCGCCTGCGTGTTGTATTCAACGCGTCAAGTGTTACTTCAACTGGCGCTTCCTTAAATGATTGTTTATTAGGGGGTCCTAAATTCCAATGCGATATCGCCGAAATTTTAATTCGCTGGCGACAACATCGTTACGTTTACATTGCGGACATAGCGAAGATGTTCCGTCAAATTTTGATACATCCCGACGACGCGGATTACCAGCGCATTGTATGGCGGCTAAATAAATCAGGCCCTGTTAAAATTTATAGACTGCTCACAGTTACGTATGGCACAGCGTGTGCTCCCTACCTTGCACTTCGGGTACTGTTACAACTAGCAAAGGATGAGAATGACCATTTTCCGGAAGCTGCACAAATTTTACGCGACAACACTTACGTCGATGATGTTTTATTCGGATCCGACGATATCGCGACGGCTCTTGCAATCCGTGATCAATTGAACGCGTTAATGAGCCGCGGCGGCTTCCACCTACGCAAATGGGCCGCAAATCATGACGATTTAGTACGCGATATTCCTGACGGAGATTATGAAACAGCGCTAGATCACTCGTTAGACGGTTCTGAGGTATTAAAGGTTCTCGGTCTGACCTGGCTCCCCGCCGACGATGTTTTCCGGTTTCAAATAGCGATATTACCTCACGATAAACATACGAAACGTTCAATTCTTTCGATTATAGCCCGATTATTTGATCCTCTCGGATGGGCAGCGCCGGTAGTAATTTCCGCAAAATTATTAATGCAAGATTTATGGCTACAAAAATTAGATTGGGATGAGCCCGTTCCCTCTACCTTGCTAAGCAGATGGGAAAATTATTATCAGGGATTACCGAAGCTCGCCACATTGCGAATTCCTCGTTGGACCGGGAGAAAGAGCAATCACTCTACGGCGGAGATTCACGGGTTCTCCGACGCGTCGCAACAAGCCTATTCAGCCGTTGTTTATTTACGCATCTCCAACTCATTGGACGATATCTCAGTAACTTTGCTCGCGGCTAAATCCAAAGTCGCCTCACTCCAAACTGTGTCGATTCCTCGCTTGGAACTGAACGGAGTCGTATTGTTAGTAAGACTTCTTGAGTACGTCATACAAACACTAAAATACGACGTTGTCTCTGTGCATGGTTGGATCGATTCCACCGTAGCACTTGCTTGGATTTCTCAACATCCATCACGATGGAAACCTTATGTCGCGAATCGAGTTGCAGAGGTCCAGATCAAAATGCCTAATATTAAATGGCATTATGTACCGTCACAATCCAATCCGGCGGATTGTGCATCGCGTGGTATTTCAGCCGAAGAAATTTTAAGTCACCCGCTATGGTGGTCGGGCCCACCTTAGTTAAAGAAAACTTCAAATCATTGGCCGAAAGGATGTGTAAAGAATGAAACAACCACGGATTCAACTCAAACGGAAATTAATAATGAAAAGCGCGCCGCGACAGTAATTCATGCTTCCCTCATAAATGAAGCATGAGATTTACCAAAGCGATTCTCCAGCTGGAGTAAACTCTTGCGCGTTACAGCTTACGTAAGGCGCTTCGTTATAAATCTCCGCCTCCGTGTTCAAAAAAGTAAACTGATCACTAACGTTTTGTCGACATCGGAGATCTAGGCCGCCCGTGATTTCTGGCTGAGACAAGTTCAGCAAGCGTACTTCGCATCCGAAATCAAAGCACTTCGAAATAAATCAGTTATATCTCGTTCGAGCTCATTAAAAGCTTTGAATCCGTTTCTGGATGGAGACGGAATATTACGTCTTGGCGGACGGCTTCGTCACTCGTTTCTAACCTATGATGAACGTTTCCCAATTCTACTTCCGCGTCACCGCATAAGCGAATTGATCGTAGATCAAGCACATTTGAGATCGTTGCACGGTGGAACTCAATTAACGCTTCATATGTTCGACAAAATTATTGGATTGTCGGGGCGAGATCACTAGTCAAAACTAGGATAAATCGTTGCTTGTCGTGCGTCCGTGAACGCGCGGTCACCGCTAGTCAGCTCATGGGTGATCTTCCCCTCGAGTCAATCCGTCTCCTCCCTTTTCACACTGCGGAGTCGATTACGCAGGATCTATGCAGATCATCCCTTACGTGGGTAGAGGGCAGAAAGCCCGAAAATATTACATTGCCATCTTTGTCTGTTTGGTAACTCGAGCTATACACCTCGAATATGTAGAAGACTACGCTGCGTCCGGGTTCCTGTCCGCGTTCAAACGTTTTGTAAGCCGACGAGGGTTACCCTCCGACGTCTATAGCGACAATGGAACAAATTTTCAGGGTGCAGATCATGAGTTCCGTTACGCATTTGTTACTCTTAGTAAAGATTGAAAGCTCCGCGAAGTGTTCGAAAACGATGGTCTCACATGGCATTTCATTCCTGCCTCAGCGCCCCATTTCGGCGGTTTGTAGGAGGCTGGAGTAAGGAGTTTTAAGCACCATTTCAAGCGTGTAGTCGGCGCTCACACTCTTTCTCAGCTGGAATTTTCGACGCTTCTCTGTCAAATCGAAGCGTGCTTGAATTCTCGTCCGTTAATCGCATTAACGGATGACCCTGAAAGCTTCGAAGCTTTAACACCGGGTCATTTTCTTATCGGACGATCCCTCATAAGCGTACCCGAACCATCATTGCTCGATGTAAACAATAATCGCTTGTCGCGATGGCAACGAGTGCAAGTCATGCGCGAACACGTTTGGCACGCGTGGGCGCCAGACTGTTTACATACCCTGCATCAACATACGAAATGGCAGAGTGTAAAATCAAGTCTCAAGGTTAACGATCTAGTCCTTTTGAAAAACAACTTGCTGCCGCCGGCGAAATGGGAGCTTGCCCGGATCGTCGCGACGCATCCAGGTAATGACGGGCTTGTTCGCGTAGTAACTCTTCGAACTGCAAAAACGACGCTCAAGCGTCCGATTACTCAGATATGTCCGTTACTATGCAATTGACAGAAAGTGTTCTTTCGCGCATCATCTATCAAATTTTGTAAATAGTAATTTTATGGCTACGTCATTGTTTGTTTAGTAGTAAGAAAAAACCTTTTTAATGTTAAGTAAATGCGTTAGTATAAGGTTATCGCTTAGCTGTTAAGACTTCGCGCTAGTGAGTAATTATTCTAGATTAATGTCGGGTACTTTTGTAAAGTTATAACTCTCCGTAAGGTTGAATAAACCGCCTCATTTTTTGCGGCTCTCCCGCTCATATAGTTTTCGTCCCGTTCAGTACGAGGCGTGCGATATGTTGAAGATTGTATGACAATGAAACGGCCCTGCTCGATATTATAGCTATTTCGCGAATCATTATAAAAAGGCCCTGAGGTCATGCCTGGTGACCATAACATACCGGGTCATTAGATCATACGAGCTTTTCAGCTCGCTGATAGATTGAAAACATCGCCCGGTATACATCGCGCCTGACAAACAAAATTCTTTTCCTTCTTTCGAGAGTCAGTCGAGACAGTTTTCTCAAAGCGAGCACACGGCAAGCTACGGACGAGAACGCGCGAAATACCGAAAATTTATATTATACTTGTGAGCCAATTAAAAGACACAGTCGAGAAATAGATCAAGCTAAGCCCATTAAACTATCGGAGTATTTCTTGAGCCCTTCAACCTCCGCCTACCCGCTCTTCGAACCGGCTTTAAAAATTATATTAAATTCGACGTTCACAATTTATCGAAGGCCGTGAACATAAATTATAAGTATATATTACTTCATCATCATAAGCGGAATATTTGCTATCTCAGCAAAATCTGTATGTTATCTCTGTATTTAAATCCTTCATAACATAGCTAAAAAGTAAGATATCGAAATAAAAAAAATGAATTTTATAGGGGATGAACAATATATGTATATACATTCATGACTTCTGATCAGAATTTCAAAATAACGTTAACCTTTTTTACAAAAAATTTAAAATATCGCAAGAAAAAGCAATTTTTTGCATATTAAACCTCAATTATTTCGGAAACCTGATGTGCTGGTGAAAATTGGCTTGCGGCATCGTTTTCAGCAACCAAAAATTTATAGGAAACACCTTGTCTAATTCCAAATAATGAAAAAAAATTTTTTTGTTAACAAGTGTTATTTTCTCATCTATATGTCCAAAGTCAAACATTTTTATAATCATGAAAGTGTAATCTGTTATTTATATACGCAACCGGATGTGATTTAAAATCATGTCATCGTCCTTAAACACGTTCGAACTAACGCGCTTACATACATTATCAACACTGTCAAATATTTTTCTAATTATGAAAGTGTGACTAATTACTTATATAAACAACTAAACTGCGATTTAGATTCACATCAGCGTTTTTGAATACATTCGGGCGCGACGCGTTCACATACAGGGTGTTTGGAATCAATCGCACCCATCGTGTGCAGATAAAGCAGGTTAAACCGAGTAAGAAAGTCCTCTGCCGTTTTGCGATCTTCGCAATAATTAATGAGAAATTAATTAAACAAGATCGGCCAAACCGCGCAAGTACAAGCGCGCGGCGGAAGAGATTTCCTAATTTTATGCGGTTGCTAGGCGCGCGACGAATCGAGGAGGAGCATTCTATAAAGGACAATGGCTTTGTACGAGCGATGCATGACGCTGGACACCCGCGTGAGCTGTCTCTTCTCGCCGCGTGCTTGTACTCGCGTGGATTGGCCGATCTTGTGTAATTAATTTCTCATTAATTATTGTAAAGATCGCAAAATGGTAGAGGACTTTCTTACTCAGATTAACCTGCTCTATCTGCACACGGCGGGTAATGCAATTGTTTTCGGACACCCTGTATATCACCAGATGCGAAAGATTTGAAATTCCTCCGTTGACTTCGCACACTTTCTAGTATTAATTAATAAATTGTTTCGAGCTTCTTAAAAAATGTTTAAAGTTTCGCGGATTACATCGACAGCATTAAATGTCACTTACCATAGTTGTTCTGAATCGTGGATCTCATTCTGGTAGACTAGATCTTTCATTCATCCCCAAAGAAAAAATCCAGTGGTGTAAGGTTGGAATCAATACGGATCATCCTTAACGTGTTATAGCACATTTAGGTGACCTTGGTGCGCATACAATGTAAAACAGGCATTAAATGACAACTTCAATACCCGAATCCAAACAGGTAGTATACTTTGTTTTGGTCATGGCAAACGCTTTTACCTTTGCAGAATATGCAGATATGCACTTAGTCCTGGGCGAATGCCTAGGCAATTCACAGAGTCAGAGCTCGATATCACGAAGTTTTCTAATGCGAAGTTTTCTAAGGCGTCTACCAAATTGTAGAACATTTTTAGCTGTAGATCAAAGAATTCGAGAAACAGGGCAAATTGCAACCGCAACCTGCTGGTGATCATGTTAGGAACGTTCATTTAGAACAGTGCTGGGATTTACTTGCACATTTCGGCCCGATTCCGGGACTCACGCCTATTGCCCCCCACTCACCGCTCGCGCATTAGCAACGAGTCGCCAGATACGCGTAACTAAGGATGCGGCGCTCCTGAGACAAAGCGCCGCATCCTTAGTTACGCGTATCTGGCGACTCGTTGCTAACGCGTGAGCGGTGAGTGGGGGGCAATAGGCGTGAATCGCAAAATCGGGCCGAAATGTGCAAGTAAATCCCAGCACTGATTTAGAAGAACAAATTTTTTATGCCGTTTGGCAAAATTCTACTATTAGTACAAGAAGAATGCGATTTAGACTGCGCATTTCCAAAGATGTCCATAGGGTTCATAAGAGGGAGAAAATGTACCCGTACCACTATCAGCCCGTTCAAGAACTTTATGAACGAGATCGAGAGGCTGGAGTACAATTTTGTAATTGGTTACTGCAAGAGAATAATGCTGATCCTACATTTCTCGGAAGAGTGCTGTTCACTGATGAGTCTCAGTTTACTCAAAGCGGAGTTATCAACTTCCATACCAATCATCACTGGTCACTGGAAAATCCGCATGTGTACCGAAGGTCACACATGCAGCGGCAATTCACTGTCAATGTATGGGCCGAAATCCTTAATGACCACTTAATTGGGTCCTTCAGACTGCCTCCTCGTTTGACGGGAAATGCTTAGTTGCATTTTCTGGACAGTGACTTACCAGTGCTGTTGGAGGATATAGAATTCCAAACTCGAAGGAACGCGTGGTTCATGCACGACGGAACACCACCTCACTTTACATTTCCTGTGCGAACGTTTCTTCACGATCACTATCCTAATTGGATTGGAAGAGGCCAGGATGCTCTTGTTAAATGACCAGCGAGAAACATTTAACCACTGGATTTTTTCTTTGGGGATAAATAAAAGACCTAGTCTACCAGAATGAGATCCACCATTCAGAACAACTATGGCAACTGACACTTAATGCTGCCGATATCATCCGCAAAACTCCAAACATTTTTCAAAATTCGAAACAATTTATTAATTTGTGCTAGAAAGTGTGTTGAAGTCGACGGAATTTTTGAGCACTTTTGTAAAGCTTAAACAGAATAAACAACAGAATAAACAACATTTACTTCAATTTATGTTTTCTCCCATACAACACAGAAAGATTGTAGAAACATTGCATAGACCTTACATTGAAACATTGTAATATTGCATGGAAGTTGTGAAATGTTTCTGCAATGTTACTGCAAACCTGCGGCAACGTTGAAATGTCCGCCCTTAGAAATATTACAATGTAAGACTACAATAATGTTACGGTGCAATGTATTTGTAATATTGAAACGCGTTGCTATAAATATGCAGAATGCTTCAAATTTAATAGATAAATAAATTTTGAGAATATATAAAGACATCCAAGAGAGATAAGAAAAACTCGTTGTAATTGTGTAAGTTCACAATTTGTTTGCATCCGAAATACCGGATATCCGGATATCCGGATATCCGAGTATTGTTAATTGCAACGAGTTTTTTCTTATCTCTTTTGGATGTCTTTATATATTCTTAAAGTTTATCTATTAAAATTTGAAGTATATAGGAATGGAAACTATTAAACAATTTTGTTATCTAATTATTATCGCTATTTTATTTTATTTACTATGACATATTATTACATTATACTTTTCATTGCATATTAAAATTTGATAATAGCGAATTCGGTTGGATATATCAGTATACTGGTGTAAATTATATGAAGCTTATATAATATAAGTTTCATAATAACTTATACATATAAGTGTTAAAACATAATATTAAATATTAAATATTAATATTAAATATTAAATATTAGTATTAAATATTAAAAGAACTTTTTAGTGTTTATATTATGTTTTAACACTTATATATATCAATTATTATGAAGCTTACATTATATAAGCTTCATATAATTGACACCAGTATGCTGATACATCCAACCGAATTCGCTATTATCAAATTTTAATATGTGATAAAACTATAATGTGATAATAATATGTCATAGCAAATACTGTAAGAAATATTTTAATACAAGTATATCCTGAGAATTTTATAATATTTCTACAACATTGCTGGAACATTTCGACGAAATATTGATATTGTATGTCTCTAAAACGTCTTTGCAATATTACATTGCAACTTGCAATGTTGCAACGTTTCTGAAATGTTACTGGAAGCTTCGGTGCTGTATGGGCTTATGAAAGCAACTTCAATACCCTGTAAATCCGAAACCGTTAGGATTGGAACATATGTTTATTAGATATTTTCGACTTGTTTTCATGTGCTAAAGCCGCTGTATCAATTTTGGCACTGAGTTTAGAGACACCCTGTAAATATATTTATGTATAATACTGTGAATCAATCAAGAGACACGGTAGTGTCTCGCGCCAAGTACGCGCAGCAACGGCAAGGCACTCCGAGTATCTTTACGCGAGTCGGCCAGTTGAGAGTACTCGAGATTATCAGACCTCAATAACCGCTGAACGGATTGAGTTTTTATTAGGCTTAATCGATAGCTTGGGTTTAAATTATATAAGAAAAGTGTCTTTATTTTTGCTCTACATGTTATATAAACATTATATATTACGACGCAAAGTCGAGATGTGAAAATTTTCGTTTAAGAAACGTCACCGTCACCGTCGTCATCGCTACACGTATACTACACGTACACAAACATGCATAGATATATAGTAGGATCACGCTACACGTATATACACGTACACAACACACGCAATAAATAGCAATGTATGCATCTTGTACGGTTGACTTGTTTGACGGAAGATCGCGCTAGCAGCGCTCTGCGACCTGCGACATTGGCGGCATGTGTTATTACACGTGTGCGGTTAACCACATTTTCGAGTCGAAAGTTTCGATAAAGACAAAGCAACAGTAACATTATATCAATGTGTTATAATTTCCACTCAACAATGTAACTGTTACGTACAAGCCGTTACATTGTTGAGTGGGAAATTATAACACTGATGTTATGTTACTGTTGTTTTGTGTTTATAAATTAAAACGCGTCACGCACGTGTAATTGTACAAAAAGTGTGGCAGTTTTCTGTTGGTTTAATCAGGTAATTATTTCATACACACATCATTAGTGTATATGCTTTTACCCAGTAAAAGTTAATATCAATGTAATAAGTGTAAAAACATTAATGTAAGGAATCTTCTAAACCATGCTATGGATCTTTGAAGATATATCTTTTTTAATTACAGAAATTTACAACCAGATATTCTATGGATAAAAAAAGTAACTGAACTCTACAAGACATGATCTTACTTGAAAAATCTACTGAAAAAGATCTCATTGCAGTTGATGTTTTAATGTGGTTAACAAGGTATTTGAACGTGTCTGTACAAATTCTTTTTTAAATATGTTCAGTTGCTAAATGTTTTAGGGCCTTATATATGATTTTACTATTCTTCGAGAGGATTGTAGAGGATCATAAGGCTGGGAAAGCAACAGAGGATTTAGTTGCATTTTTAAAAGAGGCATATTATAAAGAAACTTTAGAGCCATATCATGGTTAGATGGCACAATTGTTTAATGTAAGTATAAATTTTCCTATGTTAATAATTGTTTAGATTTTAAGAAAGTCATAATACTAAAAATAAATAAAAAGATAATATGTCTAAATACTGAAAATATTGTTACAGCTCCTATCACGTACATTATGATGATACCTACTCATTCGCAACTCTTACTACCATTAGCAGATGAAGAACCGGATAATTATAAAGAAACTTTAGAGCCATATCATGGTTGGATGGCACAACAATTGTTTAATGTAAGTATAAATTTTCTAATGTTAATAACTGTTTAGATTTTTAAAAAGTCATAATACTAAAAATAAAAAAAGGATAATGTCTAAATACTGAAAACATTGTTACAGCTCATCACGTATGTCACGTATGACATCTTGTTCGCAACTTTTACTATCATTAGCAAATGAAGAACCGGATAAAGAAGAAATTACTTTATGTAACATGGAGTTGTTCTTAACAAATTTAAAGAAAAATGTGTTAGTTTTAAAAACATTTTATAATGGTTATAATTTAGAAGTGACTACTATAGTATAATGAAGTACATTTTAGAGTTTTTATTTAAATATTAATTATACCATTTGGAGTGGCAAATTAGCTTGTATCTGATATATCATTAAAACGTTCAATAATTATAATAAATGGAAAAAATTTATTGATTCCCTCCCATTCTCTCGCTCTCGCTCTCTCTCCCCCCCCTCTCTCCTTCCCTCTTTCGTTTTCGTTGTTTCTCGTATTGTAATATGTAAAATATATCCCTCTATTGCAGAATCTCTCTCTCCCTCTCTCTCTCCCTCTCTCTCCCTCCCTCTCTCTCCCTTTCTCTCTCTCCCTCTCTCTCCCTCTCTCTCCCCCTCCTCCCTCCCCCTCCCTCCCTCTCCCCCTCTCCCCCTCTTTCTCCCTCTCTCCCCTCTCTCCCCCTCCCCCTCCCCCTCTCCCTCTCCCTCTCCCTCTCTCCCTCTCTCCCCCTTTCTCTCCCTCTCCCCTCTCTCCTCCTCTCCCCCTCCCCTCTCTCTCCCCCTCTCTCCCCCTCTCCCCTCTCTCCCCCTCTCCCCTCTCTCTCCCTCCCTCTCTTTCCCTCTCCCCCCTCTCTCCCCCTCTCTCTTCCTCTCTCTCTCCCTCTCTCTCCCCCTCACTCTTTCTCTCCCTCTCTCTCCCTCCCTCCCTCTCTCTCCCTCTCTCTCTCCCTCTCTCTCTCCCTCTCTCTCCCTCTCTCCCTCTCCCTCTCTCTCTCCCTCTCTCCCCCCTCTCTCTCCCTCTCTCCCTCTCTCAAGTATCAGTATATTTTTAAATATCAGTTATACAATATAGTACATTTTCAACATTTTTCTTGCTAAAAGAAAAATAAATAACACATCTTTCTTCAATTATTGTTTTAAATATGCATTTCATAAGTTATATTGTCTAAAATATTGAATATTTAAAGAAATATTTAATATAAATACATTTTGCAATAAGCAGGTATGTAGTTCAAAATTATTTTAATAAACGTATGCACAGAGTTTAACATTATTAAGCTACTTTAAATATTGCAGAAAGTTTGGTTATAAAGAAATGAAGTTACACACACACACACACACACTTTTTTTCTTCTGGATAGCATTTCTGGATCAGATAATCATATCACATTATTTTTTATATCACATCAAAATAGTATTTATTTAAAGTAAATAAAAAAAGGCTTACAGAGCAAATGCGGGTGTTAATGCATATATTAAAATGACTTAATAATACAATCTTGTAAAACTTACTGTTACGGTTAGTAAATAAAACGCAATTAACAAAATTGGTAATAAACACGCAAAATAAAAACAAGATTAGTAAAGTTAAATTAAACGTTTCGGTCCTCGACTGGACCCTATTCAATAAAAGTCATTAGAATATACTTACGAAAATAAAATATAGTGTTACGTTGACCGCTTTAATCTGCTGGTAATTGTCCCCGATGAAATGTTAGAACAAAAATGACAAATCAGTATTTATTTATTATCAATAAATCATTAATTTCTTCTAGAAATTTTTGCTGTTTTCAAAAGAACAATCTGTTCTATAAGTAAATCTTGCCTATAATCCTTATTATCTAATGAAATAAACCTATTCCATAAGTGAATAAACTTATTCCATAAATAAATCCTGCATACATGTATAATTTTTTTACTGCTTCTAAAAAGAAAACAATATATTCCATAAACGGTAAATATTGATATTAGCGCCGACCTCACCGATTTCAATGACCTTGACATATGTTGTCAAGAACATGGCTCTGAGTAACTTGCAAAAGTTTTAGCCGTCGCTTTTTGTTTATTACAAAGTTATTAACAATTAAATGGTACGATAAGAACACATATTACTCAGTAAACACAAGCTAACAGCAACGTAACATCAATGTTATAATTTCCCATTCAACAATGTAACTGTTACGTTACAAGGCATGTTACATTGCAGTTACATTGTTGAGTGGAAAATTATAACATTAATGTTATGTTACTGTTAGCTTGTGTTTACTGGGTAAATGCGATAATCTGAACTTCTCCAAGCATAAGCGTTTTATATTTCAGTATTTAGTTATATATTTAAGTTATTAGTTATATATTTGAATAAATGCATGGGTGGGAGAGGGGCGAAGCCCTTCCCCCTGCACCCCCACTTCGAAAAAATCTAACCTAATCCAAACTTATTTTCAGTTTTAAAATTAAAATTGGATTGGGTTAGGTTAGAATTTTTCAGGGAGGACAGGAACATGGGGAGGGGCGGAGCCACAATGGGAGGGCGTGACGTGAGGGTGATGTCCCCCTCGCGTCACAACCGGGAAGGAAAAACCACATGATGGTGGTCGGGGAGACGTCTCGGTCGCAAGACCGAGGCATCTCCCCGGGGAAGGCAAGGCGGGGGGGCGCGAGGACGACATGGGATGCCAGTATCCCACGCGCCCCCTATAAACGCCCGCGAAGGACATCCGCTGGGGTTTTAGTGCGGTAACATTCCGTGGCTTATCACGGGGAAAACCTCGGTTCTCCTCGGAATGAGCGGAATGAGTCCCACATAACCCATGACCTTATCCCGGAGGCATGAGTACCTATAAAAGGTTTCCCCAGCGCACCAAAAAAAAAAAAGGGGCGGAGCCTCTTTTTTCGTCGGCATTATAATCACTCTAAACGAATAGATGCTTTTCTTAATATCATGGCAAATATGTATTCGATATCCGAATAACATAAACGAAATATATAATCAAGAGACGCGGTAGTGTCTCGCGCCAAGTCACGCACAGCAACAGCGAGGCACTCCGGGTATCTATACGCGAGTCGGACAGTTGAGAAGTATCTTAGATTATCAGATTTGAATAACGGCTGAACCGGTCGAATTCTTGATAGGCTTAATCGATAGCTTGGGTTCAAATTATACAGGGTGTCCCAAAGCACCCGTGCCAACGCTCGTGAGGAGATAGAACGGATCGAGATGAACAAAAAAGTCCCATACCATTTTGCTAAATTCGCAATAGTTATTGCGTCCATTAAAATATCTGAGCTAATGAACGCGTGGAAAACGGTAGGCCGGAATCAGTAGGCATGTAAGATAGCTTATTTGTTTACATCTCTTAGCAACAAATATCACACGTCGCTCGCCGCTCGCTGCGTGACTCCACCTCTCGCTCAGATGATGCCTCCGTTCCTAAGAGACATAGACAAGTAAGCTATTTTACATGCCTACCGATTCCGGCCTACCGCTTTCCACGCGCTCATTAGCTCAGATATTTTAATTAATAACGCAATAACTATTGCGAATTTAGCAAAATGGTATAGGACTTTTTTACTCATCTCGATCCGTTCTACCTTCTCACAAGCGTTGGCACGGGTGTTTTGGGACACCCTGTATAAGGAAAGTGTCTTTATTTTCGCTCTACATATAATATAAACGGAGATATTACGACGCAAAGTCCGAAACAGAAAATTTAAATAAGAAACGTGTTGGTCGCCTTGATCGGCTTGGTCATCTCCGGACAGATACGTTTCTCGTTTCTGCCGCATTGCAGTAGCGGCGCTCATAGCTGACAGTACTGTGAGTATGTCATCATCGTCGTTTATATGTATAACATTTGGTGAACAACAAAGATGACGATATGCTGACAGTACTGCCATTGAATATCATGAAATCGTTTAATTATATATTTCTATTTATTATTATAAGTTATAATCTATTTATTATTATAAATAATTATATCTGTTTATAAATATTTGTAGAGTATACAGGGTGTCCTAAAACTACCGTACTTCCTTTTAATGGGAGATTCCTGAGGTTATTTGTAGACGATTTTTCCTCAACGAAAATGTCGAGGCACCAATAATTTTCCAGTTATAAGTGATTGAAAATGAAGGGCTTTTTGCAAACTAAGCTTTATGGAATTAAAATATTAACAAAACTACATTCTTCAGTTAATTTCAGGTCGAGTTTAATTTAATAGAATTTTAATTTAAAGCTTAGTTACAAAGATATATGATGGCAAAAATTGGAAACTTGCAAAAAATGATGACCTCCCTCTTGACATTTTCGTTGAGGAAAAATCGTCTCCAAATAACCTCAGGAATCTGCCATTAAAAGGAAGTACAATAGTTTTAGGACACCCTGTATAGAAACTTTTGTTGCAACGACCCCAAGTAATTACGAATCCAAGTTATTTTCTAATTAAGACTAGTCGATCATTTTACGCGTTACGAGATTCGATAATTTAAGATCAAGATTCTGGTAGCTCGTATAGCCAATTAAAAATAAAACTTTTAAAAATATTAATTAAAAAATAATATTAAATTAAATTAATATATACTACAAAAAAGAATAATATCCCTAAAAACTTACTTTAAAAAAAAAGTAAAAAAAGGCGCCAAGTACACGCGCCGGTTAAGAAAAACTGTTATATAAATTTACAAAATAGTATTATTTTAACCTACAAAAATAATGATATCAAAAAAAATTGCGCCAATTGAAAATATTAACTTTTAAAAATGTTAATTAAAAAATAATATTAAATTAAATTAAAAATTAATAGAAAAATTAAGAATTAGAAATTACTACAAAGAATTAAAAATTTATACAAAAATTAAAAATTAATATAAGTAATAAAAATTAAAAAATTTTAATTAAAAAGAGGGTCCTACTAAATTTCAAAGTATATATTAACCTAATAAATAATAAATTTCATTTACATCTATATAAATTTATAGAATTATATTTAATTTAGTTTCATCAATAACTGCAATGTAAATATATATTTAAGAATACGTTAATTGTAGCATAGTGTTTAGTTTAGCAGCGCCAAGTTTTTTTAATTAAAATATTTTAATTTTTTTTATTTGTATTAATTTTTAATTTTTGTATAAATTTTCAATTTTTTGTTCCTACTTACAAGGGAAGGAACGGAAGTGTTCCTTCCCGATTTTGATGAGTTTTGGATATGTTGTAGTCTAGGTCAAAATAAGAGACACATACTTCTTTATACGTGCCCATTTTTCCGTTAAGAGGGTGAAACACCCCCTTGAAAAAAATCGGTTTTTACATTTTTAAGCAAATACCGTTGAAATGATAAAAGATATGAAAAAATGTTTCACATAAAAGTTTTGTGATTTTTAATGTTCTTCATAACAATGTAATTAGATTTTTTGAAAATGTCATATTTTTCAAAATTTCCCTCCCACCATAATTTTTGTAAATTTTGAAATTTGTTTTATAATAAAACTTAAAGCATTTTTAACGCCACATTCAACTATGTATGATAAAATTATATTCCGTAACACGTTATAAAAGCATTCATCGTTGTGAATCGAAATTAATTCAGTATACGATTTCGTTCTGTTAGTTATGGTTTAGTGCAAATAACTTATATATTTGCATGTATTAGGTATGTATTAATTTTTAAAAACTTGTATTATTGTACATGCTTTTATATATTTATACTTTTTTAAAAATTTAAGTGTTTGTCTTTTTTTATAAATTATCATAAATTGTTTGATGAAACAGTATTCTATTTTTCATGAAACTTGAAAAATACTTGTAACAAAGACATTAATATCTTACTATTTTTCATGAAACTTAAAAAATACTTGTAACAAAGACATTTTAATATCTGTTGCCATCATAATTGCTATAAATTTATGAATATATAAATATATAAATATATAAATATAAAAATATATAAAAATTGTAATATATATACATTAATTATTATAAATTATTATATATAAATACATAAATTATTATAAATTTATTATAAATTATTATAAATACATAAATTATTATAAATTATTATAAATTTATTTTTTTAACTATAAATCCGTAAATTGTAATATTTAAATTATTTATTGATAATTCATAATTGTCTCTGTGAGATTACGAAGAAAAAATTGTTGCTATAAGTAGCGAGCGCCATAAGACAGATACGGATGGGGAGCGTATAGAGATATTTCTAGCTTATTTCTGAAAAATGCGTTTTCGGAATATAATTATTTTATCATTTCTTTATCATATATGGTTGAATGTGGCGTTAAAAATGCGTTAAGTTTTGTTATAAAACAAATTTGAAAATTTTCAAAAATTTTTCAAAAATTAAGGTGGGGGAAATTTCGAAAAATATGACATTTTCAAAAAATCTATTTACATTGTTATCAAGAACATTAAGAACCATAAAATTTTTATTTGGAACATTTTTTCGGTAAATATTGATCGACATATGTTGTCAAGGTCACTTGGGGCTGGATCCCCTTTTGTCAATATTTACCTATTTTTTCATATCTTTTACCGTTTCAACGGTATTCGCTTAGAAATATAAAAACCGATTTTTTTTCAAAGGGGTGTTGCACCCTTTTAACGGCAAAATGGGCACATATAAAAAAAATACGTGTTTCTTATTTTGACCTAGACTACCAACATATCCAAAGCTCATCAAAATCGGAGAGGGACACTTCTGTTCCTTCCCTTGTTCACTTTGCAGCTGTATCATTTTCTTTCGATTTTGTAAAGTTGATAATTCATGCGGAAATATATCGCACCCCTAGAAGAATACTGTCACAACTCAAAAAATACAAATTTTCATGATTTTCATTCCTCCACTAGATATCGTTTCAGGCATATCTCCTGTGGGCTTAATTTTTGGGCTTAGTTTTTTGAGTTGTGACAGTATTCTTCTAGGGGTGCGATATGCAGTGTTATGTTCCAAGCATCAGTCAGTCACTATTTTTAATTGTTACTAACTTTGTAATAAACAACGAGCGACGGCTAAAACTGTTTGCAAGTTATTCAGAGCCATGTCCTTGACAACATATATCGGTGAGGTCGGCGCTAATATTAACATTTACTCCATAAACATCCTACATACAATTCTTGCTGTTTTTGAATGGACCAATTTATTTCGTAAACTATAATAAATCGAAAAGACTCTGAAATTCAAATACGAAATTAGTATAAAAAGGGCTAATAAGAGTCAGCGCGCGGATATTATGCGCAACAATTTTATTTCTAAATTCTTCTTTAAACATTTCGGTCTTTTTTTTGGACCATCCTCAGTATGTTAATTAATAATAAAATCCGGGTGTCAATGCTCGTATCTCCATCTTACATCCTTAGTAGGTCCTCACAACAAGTGAGGACGAGATGTCGAACAAGGCGCGAAC
>OX424455.1:10267031-10362119 GCA_949152495.1 Lasius fuliginosus | reverse complement strand
GGTGAGCCGTGCCCAGTTGTATCTTAGATTATCGGATCTCGTTGTCAATAAGAGAGAGAGAGAATGAGAGAAAGAGAGAGAGAGAGAGAGAGAGAGAGAGAGAACGAGCGAGAGCGTGAGAGGGGGGGAGAGAGAGAGAGAAACTTATATATCTTTCTTGCAAAAATTATAATATAAAATATTGTAAAAAATATAAAAGTTATAAAAATTTAATTCCAAAAAACTTGGTGATCAAAAATTTATGGCGTAACATTTAAAATTTCAACTTTGTCACACTTGCAATTAAACATTCTGAGAACTCTTATGCTACTACGCGTGTCCTGCCTTTATTTCTCTACGAATTTTGTTATTTTTCTATTTATTATTACAATAAAAAGTTACAAGTAATGAAAAATTATTTATAAATCATAACTTATATATATTTTTTAAGTTCTACATTTTATTTTAGATGTTTTTATCTCTATCTTTTGTTTTTATCCTTACTTTTATCTTTCATCTTTTATTTTTTACCTTTATCTTTTTATGTTTAGTTTGAAAATCTTTTAAAATTAGTTTTAATTGCAAAAACTTATTTAAGTTATACAATTTTAGAACATGATCATGAATTAAAAATATTGAATATTTTTGTGCATATATATATAATTAATTACTAAAAAATTTTAATATTTATTATAGCGATAGTAAGTAAATTAGTAAATAAATCAATAGTCCCGAGGAATTAAGAGAAATTATAATGTTGTGCAATTATATTTTATTATATATACGAAATACAACTCAGATATATTTTAGACTTGATATAGCCGCATGCAGAAGCTCTTCTCGCTCATCTTTTCTCAATATTAAAACAGATGTAACGGTGTTTTCGTGCGTTCTACGCATCTACAGGGTGTCTCAGAATTATTGAATATTCTTTTACAGCTACAAGTTTTGCATTCTTTGCTTTCTCAGCAAGAACTTTTACGTTCGCTATTCTTTTTTGTAAAGTTTCAATCTTCGATTCTGATAATTGCAGTTTAGATTAAATTCTATTAAAGTTAAAACTCGATGAAGAACAGAGTTTTGTTGTCTACTATATATAGATTCTTGAAGTTTATTTTTTTCAAGAGCAATAATGTTTTAAATGTTAAATAACTTCATAATTATGCTTTACTGTTAGATTGATCGGTATTTTTTAAACATTTTTCGTCCTGTCCACGGTTGTAAAAACATACAGGATACGTATCAGCAGGAACAAATCATTTCAAAATTCCTAAGCTTTTACGTTATACAACGGCTTAAAAAGTCATCATTTTTTAGTTTTCATATCACATAACAGGTTTGAGTATAGACGTGGAGAAAGAGTGAGAGAGATGCAACCTCACTGCAATCTTCTTTCATTTTTCTGTACGGATTCCATGGACCGAAGGAACGGGTATACTGGATTAAAATGTTATAGGCTGATTTAATGATAGCCACGGCAGAATGCATTTTTGCGATTCCGCCAACCAGGTGCATCTCATACATAATGCACGTTACGTAAAGAAAGTTATTTTGCAACGAGGAAAGATTAGCAATATTTCGAATTAGCGAATTGCTCAAGATAATAGCCATGAAATATTTACATATTTACTTGCATTTTTACCAAAAGAAAATTTTGACATCTATAATATTGGAAGGTTATACACACACACACACACACACACACACACACACACACACACACACATATATATATATATATATATACACGGTGGGCCAAATAGAATGTTACACTGTTTTCTCCGAAATCACTGGAGATATCGACCTAAATTTTTTTTACATTAAATGGGACAGAGGGGTTGACTATTTAGTGTGTAAACAAATTTTTGTGGGAGGTTTTAGGAGAACAAAGGAGGCCTTCTCATTTTATAAATGGAACGAGGTATAATTTTCTTCTTATTCAGATAGATCTCATCAAAATTAATAACATTTTAAATTAATAACAAAATTAACTTGAAATATTTCTTTTTACTCTGCATTGTTAAGAGTTATGGAAACGAATACATCTCAAAGGAAAACTTCGAGGCGACGTTGAAAGATATTAAAATAAACAAATTCAAAACCAAGTAAACGTATTCTGGTTTGAAAATCATTTTACAAAAAGTTCAAAATGGTGGGCTTTTAAACACGTATTAATGCGTTTGTGAATATTATGTCACCCTTCCTTTCAAAATATATTCTTTTCCATAACTTTTTAACAATACAAAATAAAAAGAAATATTTCAAGTATGTACATGTTATTAATTTTGATAAGAGCTATTTGAATACAAAAAATTATATCTTATTCCATTTTAAACAATGTGGGGGCCTTCTTTGTTCCCTAAAAGCTCCCACAAAAATTTTTTTACACGCCAAATAGTCAGCACCTTTGTCCCATTTAATGTAAAAAAAATTTAAATTAATATTTCCAGTGATTTCGGAAAAAAGCAGTAACACTTTATTTGGTCAATCCTGTATAAATCCTGTGTAAATATATGTATATATGTATATATGTATGTATATATATATGAATGTATGTACAAATGTTATATATATATATATATATATATATATATATATATATACTATTTGTATATAATGTATATATGTATTATATGTATATATTTTCATTATAAGAAACAAATATCAAGAAGTTGTATTTTAATAAAAAATATAATGTAAAAACAAATTATAACATTTTTTAGTAAATAACTTTTTGCGTAAACTGCAAATTGTTTTTATTTTTAAATTATGAGAAGTTTCTAATTAATCTTAAAACATTTTGGTTGTCTTTAAAAGATCTGCAATGCATCTTGCAATTCTACTCACATTTCGTATTCTTATCGATGATTCAGATAAATATTAGAAATATATTACGTGATTTCGTCTTGAAGTTGTAATAATTTATTTTATATTTGATTACATAGTTAAAAAATAAACTTTTTAACACAAAATTAGTCACTTCCCGTAATTTTTTGACGCTGAATGAGTCCGGTTCTCAAATTGCTCCATCACATCACAATTTTGAGAAATTTGCAATTAAAGTTGTAAAAAAGAACTTTCTTAATTGTGTCATATTATAACTACGTATGTGATGTGTTGCAGAAATTTTATTGCAAGTGTGTTGTTAAAATTTTCAGCTTTTAAAAGGAATTTGTTGTGTGTCGACTATGATTAATAAGATATTCATAAGATAGTTTATTGAGGAAAAGTTGCGAACTAGATTATTGAGAGAATATACCAAATAATTTTCAGTTATATTTATTCAAACTTAAGAGTTTTTCAGTCGCTAAATACTAATAAATCTAATGTCAAAATTGACAAATTCAAAATTTATACATAAATATTTGCATATATATATATATATATATACATATATACATATATATATATATATATATGCAAATATATATATAGATATATATATATTTATATATATGTATATATACATTTTTTAATTTTGTTATCTTATTATATTAATTCCGTCATGTTATTTTGTCAATTTTAACATGGGATTCACATTTATCGACCTAGAAACATTAAATTTGAACTATAATTGAAAATTATTTGGTAGATCCTCAATGATCTAATTCAACAAAAAAATAACCCTAATAAATCCTAAACTATAAATATCTTATGAACCATAGTCGATACAACAAATTCTTTTTAAGAGCTAAAAGTCCAAATCACATACTTAATTTTAATTGCAATAAAATTTCTTCAACATATCATACATTTTGCAGTTATAATATGACGAAATATATTAAAATAGTCCTTTCTTGCAACTTTAACTACAAATTTCTTAAACTTGTGACATAATGGAACATTTGGAAACTAGTGTCGTATTTAACGTAAAAAAAAAACTATAAGAAGTGACTAGTCTTGCTCTTGTGTTTTTTTTTTATATTGAACTGTGTTTTATTTTATTTATAAATTATAGTTTTAAGTATTAAATTTTTTCAATCTAATCTTTACTATATTTTTACTTATTTCAGAAATATAGAAAAGTATATTACTACTATACTTTGTGAAAGTACTATTACTACTTACTAATAACTATTAACATTTTTATTTGTTGCTAGATTAATCGTTTCTTAATCCCTTTTGCTTCGTATAAGAAATTTTATAACATATATTGGATTACCTATTTTGAAAAAAAAATAATATGCCGAGATGAAAGAAATGCGTAGACTGGAAAGAAGTGCGTGAAAGAGAGAAAGACTGGCTCTTTTAATCATTAAAATATAATCGCGCGAGTCAAACTTTCTTTTGATAAATTTATATGAACGACTATTTCTTTCGCTCATTGTTTCTATAAAGGAATTCCCTGTTTATATATAAGCGGGTCAATTTTTAATATAGTATCGTTACGATATTACTCGAATTGTATTCCATTACTGTCAGAAAAATATTCAACTTACATCATGATAACGCTTTGCAGTGGCAGATCCAGCAGATACTTTGCGATTGCCAATTGATATCGATCCACTTTGTCGCTAATCAGCTAATCAACATTACCATTCGTATAGGCATATCCATATGATCAGTGCATACAAAGATAGGATACACACATATACAGAGAGATATAGATCACTATGCACTCATTATCATTATTGAACCGAATAAATCATCCATTGGCGATTTTGTGTAATGGTTTGAATCATGAACCCAGGAAGATAGTCTTTTACGAGTAAGATATTGTGCGTCCTGTTTTCTTTTCGTGTCCTTTTTTTCTCAGATCAAAGAGAGAATTTTCGCGGATAAAAGACGTAAGCGAGATTGCATTCGGCAGCAATAACGTAGCCAACCGCACACTAACTGCTTGCCGTTCTGTAGCTACTAGAGCGACAGAAAATCGTGACGGCCAAGTGAAAGAGTGGGATCCTAAAGGAGGGGAGCGCCATGCTTATCCCTGGGATTTGCGGATTTCGACATAACGGAGATCTCGAGTTAAATCGTGCAAAGCAATCTCTGACCCTCCGCGTGTCTCTTGTGTGACTTTATATATTCGCCTAGTGATGAACACAAAGCATTGAAAAATTTTAAAAAAGAGATGAACAGATGAAGAGAGTAAGCATAAATCTTAAACTACATATATTAAAATTTATTTTTTTAAAGATTAAATAGCATATAATTTTACAGATAAGTAAATGTACAAATTAAAATAAAATTATTAGTTAAATGAAAAAGATAAAAAAAATTATTATTAAATAAAGAAATTAATATTGTTTTTATGTGAAAACGCAATTTAAATTCCCCGGGCTAGTAAAAGTTAGACACGGAGATGATAGTGCATAAGTTATAAGGAAAATAAATTTTTCTTTTGAATATGGTTGTGCATAAGACACAAAAGACAATGTTAAAAGAAGCAATTTTTTGATCTCAAAGAGGATGAAAGAAACCATTTGAAATTCAAAGAAAATGTTAATAATGATAAGAAAATGATTAAAGACCCCAGAACCTGAGGAAAATTAATGAGAGACTTAAAATGGCAATACTTGAACCAAATCACAAAATACTTTGAAAGATACCGCTATGCAACAAATTAAGAAAAATATGTTACTGCTTTCAGAAGAAAGTAGTTTTCAAAGCTTTCTAGCATATAAAAAACTATTCTAAACAAATTGATCTATCAAAATTTTGAAAAAATATTTAAATGATTTAAGGTTTTCTTACAATGTTAATAAAAATAGCATGTTTCTCCATTTTTAGTAATAGAAAATGGGACAATTTTTTCTGATTTAATTTATAAATTTTGTTAAATCACATTTTTATACATTAAAAATGTCTTTTTCGTTTCTATACAATTATTTCGACCAAAAATATACTATTTTCAAATAAAACTAAATATTGTATTTTGTTTTTATATATTGCTTTTTTGAAAGATTATTTAACCAAATATGTTTTCCGACATGCAAATATGGGGAGGAATTTTTTATTACACTCCGTTTTTTGTTTCGTTCTTGTTTATATTTGTATGTACATATTTTTTATTTTTAAATTATTTTTATATTTTTAGAATTGTTTATTTTTTATTGTATTATATATTTTTAAAAGAAAAGCAATTAAATACATAATAAAAATTCGTCTTTTTATTTATTTTTTTATCACTCTTTATTTTCATCCTTACTATCAAAAATGTTTAAATGATCTACTGGTTTAGGAATAAAATACAAACCTAGAATCCAAATCCAAAATACCCTATGCTAAAAAATATATTTTAAATTATTAATTATTTTACACAAAAGTAGATGAAAATTGCTACCTTTGTTAAAATCATAATTTTTGATACGTTAGCCTTTCTTTTTTCGAAATTTTGCCATAATAGACTAATTTATTTAGTAAAATACTTTTCTGTATGCTAAAAAGCTTTGAAAACTACTTTCTTTTTAAAACAACATATTTTTCCAAATTAGTACCATGATTCAAATATTGCCGTTTCAGATCTCTCGACAATTTTCCCTAAGTTTGTGGGGTTTTAAATCATCTTTTCTATCATTATTAACATGTTTTCTTTAAATTCTAAATGATTTTTTCATTCCCCTTGGGGGCGAAAAATAGCTCTCCTTTAACATTGTCCTTTTTTAGGACAATACCAATTACCATGAAGATAATCTCATTTCAAGATTCATTTTTTAATATCCCTCGTATCCCGCTAAAGAAGTGGGGTCTGAATAGCTCATTGCCAGTAGTAAGAGCAGTTGCTCGACAAGTAAAAGACCAATTCGAGTTCAATTTCTGATTCAGCAACTTTATCCTGATATTTTACTAGTCTATGCTTCTTTAGGGAAGTACGGCAGTATAGAGAATGAATTTTGAAGTGAGATTATCTTAAAACACTTGGTATCACACCAAGAAAAATTTGTATTCTGTTCACAATCATTTAGTTTCAAGAAAAAAATTAATTATAATATCCTTGTAACTTACGCACTACCATCCACGTCTAACTCTTATTAGCCTGAAGAATTTAAAATTATTACCGAAAAAAATTAAGGACCGAAATTAAAATTAGGACCGAAACGTACGTTCTGAATAAAAAGGTTTTTTTAAAATAACCGGAAAAAAAAGAATTATTTGCGCACCCCCAACAGCGCCTTGGCTCTTATTCAGCCCGTTATTTTCAATTTATTTTATAACAGAGCCTAATATTTTTATTATAAAATTAGAATTAAATTTATATGATAGACGTTTCTACGTCGGGAACTTATAAAAACTCAATTCTAGAATTATCAGGCTCACCTGTTTTAGATATGATATCAAGATTTTTTGTAATAAAATCATGCAATTTCTGGAATAAGTTAGAAGCAAAGAATGAGGTCCTGCTACGAAAAAGTTGTGATGATTTATTTAGCGACTGCAAGTGATATCGATGACGAATACCATTTTCATTACGTTATATATTATTTTATATATATATGTATATATATAATTAAATATTGTGTGCGGACGTGTGCGTGTGTGTATGCATGCTAGCTTGACATTCACAAAGCAAAAATGTAGTAAATCGCATAATAATTATTTTCTTACATAGTATAAAAATATACTATAAAAATGAGAATTGTAATGTAAAAAAAAAATTTCTAAGATCGCTTCAATATTAGTTTATAATATTATTTGCTGTTTTCAGAAAATAAAAATTTACAAGTTTGTAAAATTAATGATAATTAATTCTAATTTTCTAATATTCAAATTTTAATTCCGATTGGATATTACAATATAATATAGAAATAAATAAGAAATATAAGATCAAAGTGTAGATGAATTACGTGGCGTGTAAGGAATCATTAGACTTCTTCCAGGGAAATCGTAGAGGGGGGATATTTTTTCTAAAGGATTTGGATAGGGACTCCGATCGGGAAGTAGCGGCCGGGGATGAACCACGGGATGAGGGAGTCTGGAGGACTTTATCAGTGTCTTGCATAGCTCCTCATTATCTACGTCGTCAGAGCCCATGCAAAATATTCCCTCTGGTAGGGGAAGCTCGAGGGGAGGTAACTCAAATATTAACCAGTCACAAAACTGGTCATCGCTCAACTTTCTCTCGGGAGGGAGCGACTCTGCCTTGGAATCAAGTGATTCGTCGTCGATATCGATCGACTCGAAATTATTCGATCCTTGTTCTAGAAGTCTTTCTCTCTCCTCGAAGTCGTGTGTCTCCTCTTCAAGATAGGACTCGGGGTGATGAGGGGAGGAAAAAGGGGAATCGCCGAGGATAATAGTTGAAACAGGAGATCTTGGAGGAGAATGAATTTGTTAAGGAGAGGAGGGAGAGGGAGTAGGAGTCCTAGAAGGATGGTGTTCGGGAGAAGAAAGAGAGGGATCGAGGAAAGAAATCGGGGAATATCGAGGACTAACGGAACTAAATGTATGGTTAGTCGTTTATGGGTGCCGAGGAGAGTGTTGGTGTTATTATTATTTGTCATCGTATTATTATTATTTGTCGTCGTATTATTATTATTTGTCGTAGTATTATTACTATTTATCGCCGTACTACTACTATTTATCGCTGTGTTAATATTACTGTGGATTGGGTTAGAACGCGGGTAAACACTTTCTGCCAGAGTCCGAGCCGATTCTTTCCTAGCACGCCTATTACGAAAGTTTCGCTTGCGCTTGACGACCGCTCGCGATCTCCATTTTTTAGTATTTTCCATTAAGGGAATAGTAGTTAAAATGAATAGTAGCGAGGAAGAGAAAATCAAAATTTATCGAGAAATTATTAGATCTGCTGAAGTACAGACAGGTTGCAATCATATCTATCCATTAGAGAATAGCTATTTTGTACTCTAACGGTAAGATATAAATGCACCCATGTGCACATTTGACCAATTCACTCCATGTGCACAGTGTACTAATGCTTGCCGCTTTGCTACATATAAAAAATCAATGCGTTGACTTTGTATGTCAATCCAAGTAGCAGTAGTATTTTTTATGTGATAAGATTTACTGCGCTAAGCGCAGAATGCAGGTAGGTGAGCTGATCGTACATTTTATTATAAACTGCGCTCTCTCTCTCACACACATACACACACACACATACACACACACACAGTGTGAGAAGATTGAGGTTAAAGGTGCGAAAAACGTGATTTTGGCCATTTTTGACAGTTTTTTTGCACCTTTGACCTAAATTTTCTCAAAAACCAGATGTGATAGAAAAATTTCACTGCCAGATTCGGATTCAGCGGCCAAAAATCTACGGGAAATGACTCGAGAAACTCAATCCGCATCTGACATGTCGACTAGTGTTATTTATTATACGAAAAGCCTAAAATTCAAACAGCCATAACTAGATGAAAAAAAGTCGTACGATCATGAACCAAAATTCGTTAGAAAGCTCTTGAATTATACTTTCAGATGCCGATGAGTTTATTTAGAAATCAGTTTCCTTTATGCCGCAAAAAAATTAAAATTGGTCAAAAACGCCATTTTTGGCTCTTTTCATTCCAATTTACTCAAAATCCTGACGTGCTAGGCAAATTCTGATAACGGCACCGTGTTCAGCGTGAAAAAATCTTCGGGAAACGTACTATCGTACTTCGGAGAGAAAGAAAAAATGATTTTTTGTCCCACTTTGTAATCGTCGTATCTTGTCATTGGATATATCTTTTCTTTTTTTACCGAATCACACAGAATGAAATTTCATCTACACGGTTGAACATTCAACAACGGTTTTATCTCTATAATTACGAAATAAAAATTTTTCGCACAAATCACCAAAAAGTATATAACGCTTTATAGCGAGATCCTTATCTGCTTGATCGCAATTGTTTTTCCACGCAGCCCGCAGAGACACGAGACGCGAGGAAAGGCGGCACGAGAAAGTGGTGTGTATATGTTTATTTCAGTGTGCATATGTGAAACGCACGCGCTCGAAACTGGCACACTGCTGGATAGCAACAATCGAGCAACAGTCGATGCTCTACTGCTGCAGAAGATGTGAGTATGATGCATTTATTATTTTTTTATTATATAAGGGACATTTTCTGATATATGCGTTTATATTATTCTTATTATATAAGAGACATCTTTCACTAGTATAAAATATTGATAAAATATCTTTCAATACTATAATATAGTAAAAAAAAGTAACATGCAACGCAGTGAGGCGCAATCTTTATTAATTTATATATTGTGTATTAAGCAGGTCGAGCAAAGAAAAAATAAAAAAAAGGATACGGAGGGAAGGAAGGAAATGAAGAAGATGAAAGATAGAACGAAGAAGGAGGAAGAAGATAGGAGAAGAAATATAGAGAGAAAAAAAGAAGAAGAGAGAAGACGTGAGAGAAAGAAAAATGAAAGGGAAGAAGGAATAAGGAAAGAAAAATTAGTACACTGGTACTTTATTCTTAGATTACACCAAACTCTTTTTAACACGTAGTGGTAGGCAGTTACGTTCCGCATAAGAAGAAATTGCGCTATTTGGAAACAACCGATATATTAAAAAACCGTGTAAAAAGTGCTATTTAGGAAAGTTCTCTTTTTACATGATTTTTTCACTCGGTATGCATCTACCGTGTAAAAAGAATCGCGTAAAAATAAAACACAGAAAAAGAAACCTGGTAAACAGAGAGTTGTGTGTATTATAAATTGCACATATAATTGGCAAGAAAAAACGGTTCGTGTGATTTTTTTAATTACTGATTTACTTTACTAATAAATATGAACGTATTAGGAGATTGGAGAAGGAACGAGAGCAGAGAAGGCAGGAAGAAGAGAGCGGAAAAAGAAAAGACGAGGACATGAGCATAGAAGAGGAAGAGAACGAGGAAGAACAAGAAGAACAAATAAAAAAAGAGAAGGGAGAAAGTTGAAGGAGAGAAACAAGTATATTAAATTTGTCTATGCAATTCCAAAGTTTTAAAATTATTCCTTTTTTGCAGATTATTTTATTGCTTGGATTATTACGTTTTCTGTGTAGCTATCACTCCTCAAGAGCGCGGTGAGCGAGGAGTAGAGGAGGAAGATGGAGAGGAGGAGAATGGAGAGGAGGAGGATGGAGAGAAGAAGGATGGGGGGAGGAGGATGGAGAGATGGAGGATGGAGAGGAGAAGGATGGAGAGGAGGAGGATGGAGAGAAGAAGGATGGAGAAGAGGAAAATGGAGAGGAGGAGGATAGAGAGGGCAAGAACGCAGGAATGCCGAGAATATGGGCCGCACGGGGCCTGGATTCACAGGCCCTGCTTTTATTTTTAATTATGGCTAATTATATATGGCTAATTGTGTAACAAGTCACAAAATAAAATATATATATAATACAATTAACATTTATTAAAATACTTTACACTACTTTACACTTGCATGGTAATAAATGTGCAAAATATCTACATGCCAACATGTTGTACCCACATGTTACCTACATGTCAGGAATTCTCTGGCTTGCAGCGCCTCACGCTGATCCGTGACTTTCTTTAATTTCTCCAACGGTCACTTCGTATTCTCTGCATTCGCAGCCTCGAATCCATGATTCTTCCTTCAGTTCTACAAGTCACTCTGGATTGACTGCTTGCAGCGTCAAATCCGTGGCTTTCCCTCTTCAATCTTTTCCAATTTCATTATTAAGGCTCCTGAATACTCACCGCGGCCATGTTGGAATCGTGACGTCAGAGACGAGAAACAACATGTTGAGAATTCTTAGATGCCATTTCCAAATAAAAAGATATTTGCATAAAATAACACTTTAGATCTCTTTAACACACTTCTAAGATACCTCGGGAACTATCCTTTCCCCTCAACAATTAATAAATAGCCGTAAAACGAATGTGATACGAAGCCTTGTCACGCGATTTGACAACTGTCGAAAGAAGTAGAAAATGCTCCTTCCACGTATTGCATTCCTTGCTAATGTTAGCATTCGAAGTATTTTAGAGGTTCCATGAGTACGTTACATGTTACAACACTAGCATAGAGCGAATAATTACGAAATGGCATCTAAGAATAAATTGGGTTGTCAACACGTCACTTTTCGCCACTTCGTCACGAGTGGCCTACACTCAAATACGGTACATTTGGACACCGTTTATTTGGACACTGTCCATTGGACACTGTCAATTGGACACCGTTTATTTGGACACCGTTTCATTTGGACATCGTTCATTTGGACATCGTTCATTTGGACACCGTTCATTTGGACACGAAAATGCGCGGCCTGTGCAGTTTCGTGTCCAAATGAACGGTGTCCAAATGAATGGTGTCCAATTGACAGTGTCCAATTGATCGTGTCCAAATGAACGGTGTCCAAATGTACTGTGTCCAAGTGCACCTCTCCCCTTCGTCACGCCTTATAGTTCACTTATCTACTGTCGTAGATAATGGAAATTCGAAGAAGAGAGTACAGATAATTAAATTCAGATTCAAAAGAATACCTTTAATTTTCTCTCTAAATCCAAGTATTATTTCAGTAACAAAATGGAGAAAACTATAAATAAGTAGAATCTTGAAATGCTCGAATCACTTACTACTTGTTGAAATGACTGGAGAAGAGTCTCGGCTGTGAGCTCCGGGGAATGTGCTCCTTGTTGGGGTTGTCACTTTCGCAACTTGTACGCACTGCACTTTAACTCGCTCTGGGAACTTGTATGCACTTGACTTTAACTCGCACTTATTTCGTGTTTGCACTTACTTCGAGACTCTACTTAATGAATGTTTGGTGAAAAAATCTGGTTTATATTCCGTTTTTAGTTCACGCCCTCCGTTAGATTTAACGAATCAGAGGGCATCTTTCAGGAGCGGAAAGGTCATAGGATTTATCGACGGTGTTTATTTAATGTTACCTATGTCTTGATTGATTGCGCGATCCTTACTCTAGTGTACAGAGTTCACTATGATTAACTGTTTATCGTGATTAATTATTTACTTTTATTGCATCGAGCGCTCGTGCAGTTTCCCAATTTCGTTGTCGGCTTATCTTTATCAGAGATGTGAGCCAAGATGTTTTCCGGATCTCTCGTTTTGGTTGTTATTATTACTGATGTTACTGAGTATATTTCTCAATTATTATTTGTTTAAGTTTCTTAATTTCGATAGTCGCCTGACCTTTGTCAGAAAGGTGAGGCAAGATGATTTCCGTATTCCTCGGATTTTTTATGTATCGCTTTCCTTACTATGACTTACCATATTTCGCAATGAAAGAAAAGAAAAAACGCGTGTCTACTTGAATTATAAGAAAGAAAAAAATCGAGGAGTCCACAGAACGTAACAGTTTCAATTTCTGTTATTTATTAAATAGCAAAAGTTATTTTTAACCCTCAGTCAGCTATTCCTGGGGCATTTGCAAGCTTCTACAGACAAGACAACTCTCTCTTGTCGGAAGAAATCCTCTGCATAACTAGTTCTAAACGATGCGTATTGCATCTGCCGCTCTGCATAGTGAACGAGGTGCACATCTACTTCCTCTTTTGCAATCTTTATACAAATTTTCTCCACTGTTCATATTTATGATTTTTAATATTTGCAGTATATCTACGTGTCCATTATTAAATAAAATTGTAGCTATATCAGCAGCAATTTTTAGAATAAAGATACCGCTATATATGTATAAACATTGTCTTTGGAGTTCAAGCTCGCAGCTTGAATTTTCGCCACAAATTCCGCGATCGTGTACGTGGTTAAGCGACACGTCACTCGCTCGCTCACCCCAGCCTTCTCCCCGCTATCGGGTGGATCGAGTAGTTCGATAATGGTGGCAGGGGAATGCGCGAGCGATAAGTTCACGATTTTGATTTCAATCGGCCATTAACGCTTTGGCTTTGATCTCCGTTACGCTGTTTGAGTGAGCTCCGAAAAATTGAGATCTGTTTCGCGAACGCGAGATTCGTAACTCCGAAAGCTAGTGCTCCGCTAGATTTACGCTCCGGCGTCTTGCTCTGTGATTTATTGAACTAAAATCTGTGACTGTGCAATAAATTACTGTGCAATAATTGACTGCTCTAGTTAAAATACGAGTGTTTAAGAGCCCCACGGTACTCCTCGTCCTCTCTCTATTTGAGTCGCGTTTAATGCAAGCCCGCTATTGCTTCAGCCGAATGAACGGCAAGGGTGCAACAGAGTTATTTTCCATATTATTGCGTTCTTGCTAACCGATATCAATAATCTCTCTCCAGTTTCTTTTTCACACTCGCGCACACGCAATAAACGGACATTTACTTAAGAATATAAATAACTTTATACATGGAACGATTATAAAGAACAAGAACAGAATACACATAATATGATAATCAAAATGGTCAGCACGTCTTTTCAGATCGAAATCCAATTCTATTCTACTGTCTCCTTGTTTATTTAATCTCCAAGCGACATCGCTTTCTTCTGTCAAAGCGGCCGATCGATACTATCGATTGGCCTGTCATCCGACATCGAGCGCAACACCGGGCAACGAAATTTCGACGGCGAGGTTACAATATAATAGTGTTGAAGCTTCCATTGTTATTTGTCTTTTAAATCTATCACGTCTTAATGTTTTTCACTTTTAATATGTCTGGAATACATTTCATCATTTTCTTTCTTCTAATTGTTAGATGCACTAGACGCTGCACTCTGTTCGACAGGCGATAGAAGACTAAACTTTTAAACAACTTTGAATTTTAACGCGCTAATGAAAATTAATTTTTCATCGAAACTAACGCACTACCATCCGCGTTTGGCTCTCGTAGCTCGTTGAAATTCAAAGTTGTTTTTCAAATTGAGAGCCTAAATTCCTTAGTTATTAAACTTTTAAATCTTTAAATTTCACCAGATAAGATTTAATAAGAGTCATATGCGGAGAGTAGTGCGTCAGCTTCAAGGAAAATTAATTTTTTCATTGACTGATTAGTTGTGCACAAGGCAAATTTTTTATGATGTGATACCAAGTAATTAAATTAATTCGAAATTTTATTTTTTTAATAAACTCTCTGACCCCCATCCCCTAAAAAAGCGTAGATGAAAAAAATATCGAAGCGAAGTTGCTGAATCAGAAACCAAACCTGAGTCTTGTCAGGCGACTGCTCTTACCAATGAACTATTCAGATCCCACATCTCGATACTTCTCATTTTATCTACATATATATTTAGTAATAAGTTCTTTCAACCAGCGTAAAATAACAACTAAGAAATTAAATTTTGGATTGGAATTATTATTAAATTTCGGTTCGAAATTATTATAATACGTAGATCAAAATAGGATAGGATTAATCCATTTTTAAAACCGTAACGGGCCGCTTTCGCGAGTCGGCTCGGATTTGCTCAGACGGGATCAGGGCTCGAGAAAAGGGCTTACGAGACAACCAAACGTGTACTTCAACTTAGAAGATGTTTATTGATTTAAATGTACGAGTGCAAGTACAGTATATTGTGAACGTAATTATGTATATATACAGTGTGTATGTGTATCGGATGCGTATGTGTATATGTACAACGTGAAATGTGCGAGCGGTTAATGTATGTGTATTGGATGCGTATGCGTGTATGTAGAATGTAAGATGCACGAACGGATACGGTATCGGATGCGTAGAGAATATATTTATTACAAGTATGTACGATAGTACAAGATATTTGCATGAAACGGTAGAGTGCCTGTATCGTATGCGGTGATGCGATATGCGCGAGTATTATTCCATGATTCGGTGTGCGCGCGGTGTGTCGGTGGTTTATTTAGTCGCGTTTTTGTTAGGCGGCCTATTAATAGCTGGGCGCGTGTCTACGCAGACGTTGACAATAGCTGTGAGAGTGCGTGCCGCGAGAGCGCGCGTGCAATTTATCCGCGTTAATTATTTACGGCCTTAGATGTCATGTGGCGGGATGCACGAGGATGCGCCGATCGACGAGAACACCCGTCAGAGGCAGGGAACTCCCTACTCCTTGAATGTAGTCATCGCAAGGTTTGTAGAGGATGAATTTGCCGAGAACGCTCGGCGGAGGCTGGGTACGCCCGACCCCGTTTAACTCGTATCTCAGGTAGATGCGGGAGGCGTCGCTCGGAGATGCCTAGAACGCTCGGCGGAGGTTGGGCACGCCCGACCTTGTTTCCTCTTTCTGGAGGAAATTTTCGATTTAAGATTCTCAAGCGTCGTGCGGACTCTGAGCGGATCGGAACCGGAGTCATTTTTCGGTAGCTGGGCCGCTTGTTTTATACTCCAAAATTATCCTCTCGGGTAATTTCGGTACTTGTCGCGGGCCAGCCTGCCAGATTGTAGTCCCAACAGCATGTGGAGGGGATAGGCTGGATGTGGAGGGGATAGCGTCTGTGTGTGCTCGACGCTCGGCCAATTTCGGAATGTATATACAAATCTCTCTCTCTCTCTCTCTCTCTCTCTCTCTCTCTCTCTCTCTCTCTCTCTCCCCTCTTTATCTCCCTCCCTCCCAACCCTCTCTCTCTTTCTCTCCTCTCCCTCTCCCCCCCTATAATTATTATCAATTATTTTCTTATAAACTTTGATATGCAAAAATTAAATTTTACACTACAAAAGTAGATATAAAATTAAAATATTATGTATTTTAAATATAAATTAAATAATAATAATATTAATAATAATAATAATTAAATTATATTTAAAATATTAATTCATAATAATTAATAATTAAATTAATAATAATTACAAGTATATTTTAGATATGAAAATCTAGGTTACGTTTAATCTAAATGCACGTCTAGAAATAGGGCAATTTAGACGTCTCCTGCTCTGAGTATTTTTAGAATTCATTTGTAATATATCGAGCATCGAAAAAGAATTTTCCATAAAATTTCTGAATTTTATTTTGTGGACTGCTAAAAGAGTCTCCTTAGACATGTATTCAATGTTAAGTCTATGTCTAAAATGTGTGCCTTTTAATTTAAAATATATAAACTTCGCACTTGCTTAAATTTGCTACAAGTGGGATAAAGATTTGAAAACAAGATAAAAAATGTTGCACGTGCCGCAACGTTAACTTGAAATAATTCAAATAACATAATAATAATAAGACAATTTATGCAGTTACTATATTATAAAATGTTACTACAACGTTTCACAGATAGCGCTATGAGCGACCCGTCCACTTTATTACCACTCTATAATTTTTATAGTCTAAAAGCTATTCTTTTATTGCTAGCCATACATGTCTAATCTTTTGTTAGCTCTCTGTAGATTCGTACGTACAAAAAAATTCACTTCTGCGTTCAGTAATACTGTTCATTCACTTATAGAAAATTAACAGGTTATGGGCCCAGTGTAGAAACGCCCTAAGAACAGTGTATTAATGCGGCTGGAAAATAAGTAAAACATACATACGAATTTTCTCTTCATAACAAACGAAGTTTGTCTCTGCATAAACAAACGTGCGATATGGGGGACGAAGACAGATATAAAGTTTCTTTATTTGATGGAACAAATTTCAGAAATTGGAAATTTCGTATGGAAACGCTGCTTGAGGAACATGATCTAATGGAATTCATCGAAAATTCAGTAACTCAGATGGTCGAGATAATTGATATGGATACAGCAGAACAGCGAGCACAGAAGGAAGCACAACTACGAATACTGAAGAAAAGCGATCGGATATGTAAATCGCTGATTGTGCAACGCCGACAGCTACCTAGAAATCCTTAAAGGATGAAGATACATCGCATGGAATCTGGACTATCCTAAACGGTACATTTGAAAGGAAAGGCATAGCAAGCTAACTCAGGATACGGAAAAGGCTGTTGACCATGAAGTATGATTCGTCAGAGACAATGAGTGCACACTTTTTGAAATTTGATAGGCTCATTTGCGAATTGAAATCCACTAGAGCCATGATTGAAGAGACAGATGTAGTCTGTCATCTATTGTTAACCTTACCATCGAAGTATGATGTGGTGGTAACTGCTTTGGAAACGTTATCGATCGAACAGCTAAAAATTAATTTCGTTAAAATCGCCTACTAGATGAAGAAGCAAAGCACTGCGGTTCGAATGTAGCAGACGATGGTAATAAACATGTGGCGTTTGCAACAAGCAAAAACATGTTCAAGAAAGGCAGTGGTGAATAAAAGAGAAAAATAAAAGAGAAGAATAAAAATAAGTTTACATTTCAATGCCATATTGAAAAGTATGGCCACAAGAGAGCTGACTGTAAGAAACCTCAGAAGGATAATAAAAGTATTCCAGGAAGTGCGAACCTTACCACGCAGAGTCATAAGAAGATTCAAGATGCAAAAGAGGAGTTCGCATTTAATGCGGAAACCGAAATCGTCGACGGAAGAACCTCAATTTGGTTTCTGGATTCAGGCGCAACAGAACATTTGGCTCGCTTAAGTGAGAAGCTTGAGAATCTCAAGGCCTTAAGAAATCCAATACAAATACACGTTGCAAAGTCTGGACATAAACTGTTAGCGACGGAATGCGGAGAACTTAAGGTGCGTACATAAGTAAATGGCCATACACGATCAATAACAATAAAAGAAGTGTTATATGTACCACATCTTTAATTTAATCTGCTATCTGTTCGAAAGTTAGAGATAAATGGACACACGATACAGTTTTCCAAAGGGAAAGGATTCATACAGAAAGGAGACTACACTGTGGCAGTTGCTTATCGGAAAAACAGACTTTATGAGCTGGAATTTTGTACGGAACCGGTGACTGCAAACGTATGTAACGTCGAAACCGACATTGAAGTCTGGCACAAACGATTCGGCCACATAAATTATAATGCGCTGCGGCAATTGCCAGCTATGGTATGTGGAGTCAAGTGGAATGAGCAAATCAACAAGGCTAAACATTATGAGGTTTGTATAACTGGCAAACAAATTAAACTGCCTCATTCAGAAACACGTATACGTGCAAAGAGGCCCCTTCAACTAGTACATAGCGATGTATGTGGCCCTATGGGCACGGATTCATACGATAAGAAGAAATATCTGCTGATGTTCATCGATGATTATACTTACTTCACTGCAACATATACATTAAGTAAAAAGAGTGAAGTCTTCAAGTATTTCAAGCAACTCCAAGCAATGGCTGAAGCACACTTTAATATGAAACTAAGTCGATTGAGATGCGATAACGGTCGCGAATACCTTTCCACTAAAATGAAGAATTTTTGTGCTCATCGAGGTATTCAGTACGAGATCATGATAAAATACACACCACAACAGAATGGCGTTGCAGAGCGCATGAATCGTACTATTATAGAAAGAGCACGTTGTATGATTATAAATTCGCAGCTAAGTAAAGTTTTTGGTAAGTAAAGTCTGGAAAAAAAGTTTGGTTAAGTAAAGTCTGAAGCTGTGCTTACAGCAGTCTATCTTATAAATCGGAGTCCGACAGAGGCAATAAAAGGAAAAGTTCCTGCAAAATTATGGTACGGAGAAAAGCCAGACGTTCGGAAGCTAAAAGTTTTTGGATGCATTGCTTATATACGACTACCCAAGGAACTAGTAGGAGGAAAATTTGACTCACGGTCCAAGAAGTGTCTAATAATCCCTAAAAACTTACCTTTTTAAAAAAAGGTAAAAAAAGGCGCCAAGTACACGCGCCATAGTATTTGTGAAAAACTTTTACATGTATTTACAAAATAGTGTTATTTTAACTGTAGAAAACTACTATAAAAAGCTTTCTTCAAAATAGTGTTATTATAACTGTAAAAAAAACTACTGTAAAAGGTTATCTTCAAAATAGTATTATTAATAATGTGTAAAACATCCTACAAAAATAATGATATCAAAAAATTGCGCAAACTGAATAAAAATTTATGTTATAAAATTTTTTTTTTTTTATTATTTCCAATATTAAGAAAAATTATATTTAATACATTGCAATATAATTAAAGTAGTAGGGCGTATAGCTAAAATAGTTATTTTATAATTAACTAAGTGCACAATTATAATTTACCAATAACCATATATATTCTAAAATGTTTAATAAAAAAAGATTATATAAGACCAATTAAAAATTCATACAAGTATTAAAAATTAAAAGTTTTTACAAATTAAAAATTAAAAACTTATGCGAAAATTAAAAATTTATACAAAATCAAAAAATAAAAAAAAATTTAGTTAAAAAAACTTGGCGCTGCTAAACTGACCAATATACTAATGATATTAACGTACTTCGTATATATACGTTGAGTTAATGCAGTTATTAATGTAATGTTTATTAAAATTTTGAAAAAAGCAGCGCCAAGTTTTTTTAACTAAATTTTTTTTTATTTTTTGATTTTGTATAAATTTTTAATTTTCGCATAAGTTTTTAATTTTTAATTTGTAAAAACTTTTAATTTTTAATACTTGTATGAATTTTTAATTGGTCTTATATAATCTTTTTTTATTAAATATTTTAGAATATATATGGTTATTGGTAAATTATAATTGTGCACTTAGTTAATTATAAAATAACTATTTTAGCTATACGCCCTACTACTTTAATTATATTGCAATGTATTAAATATAATTTTTCTTAATATTGGAAATAATAAAAAAAAATAAATTTAATAACATAAATTTTTTATTCAGTTGGCGCAATTTTTTGATATCATTATTTTTGTATTTTGTACAACTTTTTTGGTTAAAATATTTTTATATGCTTTTATTTCTAGTTGGCGCAATTTTTTTATATCATTATTTTTGTAGGATGTTTTACACATTATTAATAATACTATATTGAAGATAACCTTTTACAGTAGTTTTTTTACAGTTATAATAACACTATTTTGAAGAAAGCTTTTTATAGTAGTTTTCTACAGTTAAAATAACACTATTTTGTAAATATATGTAAAAGTTTTTCACAAATACTATGGCGCGTGTACTTGGCGACTTTTTTTTACCTTTTTTTAAAAAGGTAAGTTTTTAGGGATTATATCAATTCTTTTGTAGTATATGTTAAACATTTTTAAATAATAAGCAAAGAACCCGCCACCACCCCCGTCATATTTCATTAAAATACGACAGCCCTCTTTGTTTACTATAGATATTCAAATTGTGTAATACTTTTTCACGTGGCGCGTGTACTTGGCGCCTTTTTTTACCTTTTTTTAAAAAGGTAAGTTTTTAGGGTTTATATATACACTGAAAAATAAACTGAATGATTCACGACTATTGCATCTTACATGCACAATACTCGTATATGAATAATACATTATAGTATTGTGATTCTTATATGAATTGATTCTGTCCATTATTTCCAAAAAGATTCGTGAATTTTTAATAAAAAAGTGAATATCAATGAGAATTAATGCTAATCAATATATTCTGTCTCGCTGACATAATTCTCAATGAGAATTAATGCTAACCGAAGAACACATTGGCTAAATGTCATATATAAACAATATATTCTGTCTCGCTGATAATTCTCAATGAGAATTAATGCTAACCGAAGAACACATTGGCTAAATGTCATATAAACAATATATTCTGTCTCGCTGACATAATTCTCAATGGGAATTAATGCTAACCAAAGAACATATTCTCTAAATGTCATATAAGCAATATATTCTGTCTCGCTGACATAATTCTCAATGAGAATTAATGCTAACCGAAAAACATATTGGCTAAATGTCATATAAACAATATATTCTGTCTCGCTGACATAATTCTCAATGAGAATGCTAACCGAAGAACACATTTGCTAAATATCATATAAACAATATATTCTGTCTCGCTCACATAATTCTCAATGAGAATTAATGCTAACCGAAGAACATATTGGCTAAATGTCATATAAACAATATATTCTGTCTCGCTGACATAATTCTCAATGAGAATTAATGCTAACCGCAGAACACATTGGCTAAATGTCATATACAAACAATATATTCTGTCTCGCGGACATAACTCTCAATGAGAATTAATACTAACCGAAGAACACATTGGCTAAATGTCATATAAACAATATATTCTGTCTCGCTGACATAATTCTCAAAGAGAATTAATGCTAACCGAAGAACATATTAGCTAAATGTCATATAAGCAATATATTCTGTCTCGCTGAAATAATTCTCAATGAGAATGCTAACCGAAGAACACATTGGCTAAATGTCATATACAAACAATATATTCTGTCTCGCGGACATAACTCTCAATGAGAATTAATACTAACCGAAGAACACATTGGCTAAATGTCATATAAACAATATATTCTGTCTCGCTGACATAATTCTCAAAGAGAATTAATGCTAACCGAAGAACATATTAGCTAAATGTCATATAAGCAATATATTCTGTCTCGCTGAAATAATTCTCAATGAGAATGCTAACCGAAGAACACATTGGCTAAATGTCATATAAACAATATATTCTGTCTCGCTCACATAATTCTCAATGAGAATTAATGCTAACCGAAAAACATATTGGCTAAATGTCATATAAACAATATATTCTGTCTCGCTGACATAATTCTCAATGAGAATGCTAACCGAAGAACACATTGGCTAAATGTCATATAAACAATATCAAGAGACACGGTAGTGTCTCGCGCCAAGTACCGCGCAGCAGCTTCAAGGCACTCCGTGTATCTATACGCGAGTCGGATTTTTGAGAGTACTTGATATTATCAGACCTCAATAACCGCTGAACGGATTGAGTTCTTACTAGGCTTAATCGATAGCTTGGGTTTTAATTATATAAGGTCAAGAGACACGGTAGTGTCTCGCGCCAAGTACCGCGCAGCAGCTTCAAGGCACTCCGTGTATCTATACGCGAGTCGGATTTTTGAGAGTACTTGATATTATCAGACCTCAATAACCGCTGAACGGATTGAGTTCTTACTAGGCTTAATCGATAGCTTGGGTTTTAATTATATAAGGAAAGTGTCCTTATTTTTTCGTTCTACATTCTATATAAGCATTTATTACGACGCAAAGTCGAAATGTGGAAATTTTCGTTTAAGAAACGTCCACGTCGTCGTCGTCATCATCATTATTCTTAATGCACATGCGCGAAAAATGTATAGTTGGAGCATGCGACATAAGATAGCGCTAATGGTGCTTTGTGATCCATATATCCATATCAAATTATCGATTTTTTAGGTTAAATGTGCAAGAGTGCAACTTCAGCTGCGTTTGGCAACGCAAATCTGAGGCGTCGGAATGCTCTGTTGCGTCGTTCTATCTTTGTTACTTACTAAAGTTAAACAAAGATAGAACGACGCAAAACTAGAAAAAGGAAAAAGCAGAAGATTATAAAAAACATAATCATTACATTGTTCAGGTATTTATATGATGTGTTCTTCGGTTAGCATTAATTCTCATTTCGAATTATATCAGCGAGACAGAATATATTGTTTATATGACATTTAGTCAATATATTCTTCGGTTAGCATTAATTCTCATTGAGAATTATGTCAGCGAGACAGAATATATTGTTTATATGACATTTAGCCAATGTGCTCTTCCGTTAGCATAAATTCTCATTGAGAATTATGTCAGCGAGACAGAATATATAGTTTATATATGACATTTAGCCAATGTGTTCTTCGGTTAGCATTCTCATTGAAAATTATGTCAGCGAAACAGAATATATTGTTTATATTACATTTAGCCAATGTGTTCTTCGGTTAGCATTAATTCTCATTGAGAATTATGTCAGCGAGACAGAATATATTGCTTATATGACATTTAGCCAATATGTTTTTTGGTTAGCATTAATTCTCATTAAGAATTATATCAACGAGACAGAATATATTGTTTATATGACATTTAGCCAATGTGTTCTTCGGTTAGCATTAATTCTCATTGAGAATTATGTCAGCGAGACAGAATATATTGTTTATATGACATTTAGCCAATGTGTTCTCCGGTTAGCATTCTCATTGAGAATTATGTCAGCGAGACAGAATATGTTGTTTATATGACATTTAGTCAATATATTCTTCGGTTAGCATTAATTCTCATTGAGAATTATGTCAGCGAGACAGAATATATTGTTTATATGACATTTAGCCAATGTGCTCTTCCGTTAGCATAAATTCTCATTGAGAATTATGTCAGCGAGACAGAATATATGGTTTATATATGACATTTAGCCAATGTGTTCTTCGGTTAGCATTCTCATTGAAAATTATGTCAGCGAAACAGAATATATTGTTTATATTACATTTAGCCAATGTGTTCTTCGGTTAGCATTAATTCTCATTGAGAATTATGTCAGCGAGACAGAATATATTGCTTATATGACATTTAGCCAATATGTTCTTTGGTTAGCATTAATTCCCATTGAGAATTATATCAACGAGACAGAATATATTGTTTATATGACATTTAGCCAATGTATCCTTCGGTTAGCATTAATTCTCATTGAGAATTATGTCAGCGAGACAGAATATATTGTTTATATGACATTTAGCCAATGTGTTCTCCGGTTAGCATTCTCATTGATAATTATGTCAGCGAGACAGAATATATTGTTTATATAGGACATTAAACCAATGTGTTCTTTGGTTAGCATTAATTCTCATTGACAATTATGTCAGCGAGACAGAATATATTGTTTATATGACATTTAGCCAATATTTTCTTTGGTTAGCATTAATTCTCATTGAGAATTATATCAGCGAAACAGAATATATTGTTTATATGACATTTAGCCAATATATTCTTCCGTTAGCATTAATTCTCATTGAGAATTATGTCAGCGAGACAGAATATATTGTTTATATGACATTTAGCCAATGTGTTCTTCGGTTAGCATTAATTCTCATTGAGAATTATGTCAGCGAGACAGAATATATTGTTTATATATGACATTTAGCCAATGTGTTCTTCGGTTAGCATTCTCATTGAGAATTATGTCAGCGAGACAGAATATATTGTTTATGTGACATTTAGCCAATATGTTCTTCGGTTAGCATTAATTCTCATTGAGAATTATGTCAGCGAGACAGAATATATTGGTTAGCATTAATTCTCATTGATATTCACTTTTTTATTAAAAATTCACAAATCTTTTTGGAAATAATGGACAGAATCAATTCATATAAGAATCACAATACTATAGTGTATTATTCATATACGAGTATTGTGCATGTAAGATGCAATAGTCGTGAATCATTCAGTTTATTTTTCAGTGTATATATAAACCCTAAAAACTTACCTTTTTAAGAAAAGGTAAAAAAAGGCGCCAAGTACACGCGCCATGTGAAAAAGTATTACACAATTTGAATATCTATAGTAAGCAAAGAGGGCTGTCGTATTTTAATGAAATATGACGGGGGTGGTGGCGGGTTCTTTGCTTATTATTTAAAAATGTTTAACATATACTACAAAAGAATTGATATAATCCCTAAAAACTTACCTTTTTAAAAAAAGGTAAAAAAAGTCGCCAAGTACACGCGCCATAGTATTTGTAAAAAACTTTTACATGTATTTACAAAATAGTGTTATTTTAACTGTAGAAAACTACTATAAAAAGCTTTCTTCAAAATAGTGTTATTATAACTGTAAAAAAACTACTGTAAAAGGTTATCTTCAAAATAGTATTATTAATAATGTGTAAAACATCCTACAAAAATAATGATATAAAAAAATTGCGCCAACTAGAAATAAAAGCATATAAAAATAATTTAACCAAAAAAGTTGTACAAAATACAAAAATAATGATATCAAAAAATTGCGCCAACTGAATAAAAATTTATGTTATAAAATTTATTTTTTTTTATTATTTCCTATATTAAGAAAAATTATATTTAATTCTTTGCAATATGTTTGAAAGTCAAACGCAATTTTAGATATTATCGACTTAATCGAACATCTCGCATTCCGGGCAAACACATGGGCAAAGCTCGGTTTCGCGATCACGCGCCGAGAACCGCGTCACGCGCTTTTTCTTTTCGTCAGAGCGTCGAACGGCACGTGTTCGACACGCGATCGATTATCAGCTCTATTGTCCGAAAAGACGAAAACACGAGGATCGCGCCACATTCCGCGATATATATACATACATGTGGATTAGGAGAGTCTTCCGGATTCCAAGGCACGGCAACCGAAGCCGTCAGTCTCAACGTAACGCTCGAACCGTGAGATTCACCTAATCGATCGGCATGTGGCCGGTAATTCTTTCAATCTGTTCGACCATTTCTCGTGTCGTTCTTCGCTCGTGTCGTCTTTTCTCTTGTCGTGTGAAGCTTGTGTCGTGTGTTTAATGAATCATCGAGTTCCTGCGTGAACCGATGTATTTTTTCTCTCGAGCGATCGCGTCGTGATCGCTGCGACACAAGTGAATCTCGGTTTACGGACTTGCCGTCTCGCCTCGTCGCACGTCAGTGATTTCGTTATAATTGTGACAGTACAAATTATTCGCGCCACATAAGCAGCGAGTAATCAAATAATTAATCTAAGTATTCATTCATTTTGTTATATTCGCGAGCTGATGATCGTATCTCCGTCGCGACCGTCCTCGGCCTCGCGCTCAAGATTTCCGTCGGCCGCGATCAAGATCTCCGATCTTCAAGATATCCGACTCGCTTAAAGGCCGCTTTCTAAGGGACGGACCAGAAGATCTCCGTTCGCTAAATTGATACGGATCGTCGCTCGCGCCAGCTTGTGAATTGTTATAAAATAAATGTTCACTATAGACGACACGACAGTTCACATTTTCTCTTCCTTCACTGATCCTTCAGCGGATCTTCGGATTCGCGCAACCTACCGTCCTCGCGTTCAAATCTGAACGGATTCCGGCACCCTCTCGTTTCTCTCTCTCTTTTTTTTAAATTATTAATCGCGGGGGCCGATCTCCTCGATTCTCCTCTCCTCCGCGAACATAATTTTGGTCCTTCGAGCCGGATTCGAAGCGTAGGTGAAGGACGTGAGTGAAGTTGCTTTTAAAAGACTGTGCTTTCATCTCGACGCGTCATCATGACGGAAAGTATGTCGAAACAGACGAGATTACAACGCTCAATCGAGCGTTTTCTGGAAATCTTCAAGAAGATTGGAAAAAATAATCTGACGGCAGCCAAGATTCGCTCTAGAATTGCAGCGCTCAAAGAACTCTGGGGTGCCTATCAAGAAGGCCACGATCAGCTGACCAAGGATATTCCGACGGCTACGCAACCTGCGTTGGATTACTTCAAGGATGATTATTTCTCATTCACTGAGGAGGTCTACCAAACCACGTTGGATACCATGGTGGAGTGCCTGGAAGATTCCAGCCTGTTGTGAGTCCGAACCAATCGGTTCTAAATTCGAGTACGCGTTCGGAAACTTCCGCTTTCTCGTTGTCGCATCTTCCGCCCATTCGGTTACCGCCCTTCGACGGTAATTACGACGAGTGGGAACAGTTTCGCGATCGATTCACTGCGCTGATTAGAGACAATAAAGATTTAGATGATTTTGCTCGGATACATTTTTTATCGTCTTGTTTAAAAGGCCGCGCTCTCGAATGTATCGCGAATATTTCTATCACCGCCGCCAACTTCGATATCGCTTGGAAAACATTAACGTCGCGCTACGAAAATAAGCGTTGTTCTCTTAACGTGCATTTAACAACGTTGCTTAATTTGGCGGATATCAAACGCGAGTCTGCTTCAGAGTTGCAGATTTTATATGATAGAGTTAACGTCGCGGTATCATCTTTTACGAATCTCAATCGAACGCCGGAAGAGCTGTGGAGCGATATTCTTGTTCACATCGTTGCGCAGAAATTCGATCCGATAACACTTAAAGCCTGGAATTTAAAGGAGTGCGATAGAGAAGCTCCGCCGTCGTATGAAGATCTCAGTAAATTTATTAAATCTCGTGTTCGCGCGTTAGAAAATTGTGCGCCAGTTTCATCCGTGAAACCAACTTCGAAAACCGCTTCCGCGTCGCGAATTTACGCCGCCACTGCGTCGGCGAACCCGCCAGCGAAATGTCCGTTGTGTCAAGCGCAACATTTTCTTTCTGTTTGTCCTACGTTCGTCGGGAAGACTCCGAGTCAACGTCAGAATATCGTTAAACAGTATAAGCGCTGTTTTAATTGTTTGCGCGATAAGCATTCCGCTCAATCTTGTAAAAGTAAATATTCCTGTCGCGTGTGTCAAAAGAAACATCATTCGATGTTACATTTCGACTCGGATTTTTCCTCGACTTCGGCCGGAACATTATCACCGAATTGCTCGTCGCCTCAAACGCTACAGCCGCAAACCGAAGTCAATTCTCTGTTCTCTTCGAGAGCAGCGCGAAAACAAGCGCAAGTCTTGTTAGCGACGGCTTGGATCGCGGTGCGCGTATCATCGGGTCGCACCGCGGTGGTAAGAGCCTTGCTCGATCAAGGCTCCGAAATGACATTCATTTCGGAGAGTTTAGCACAGACTTTACACGCGAAGCGAATTCGTATGCCGATCTCAGTCACCGCCGTCGGCGGTATTCACGCGGGAACATTTCGACACGCGACGCAGATATTTATCTCTCCGCGAAAAGCTCCCGTTCCGGCATTCTCGACGACCGCGCTCATTTTAGGAAAATTAACTTCCTATACTCCGAGACGACAGATAGATCTTTCGTCTCTTTCTCATCTCTCGGATTTACCGTGGGCTGACCCGGATCCGACAAGCCCCGATCCTATTCAAATTATCGTTGGGGCCGATTTGTATAACGACATCATCCTCGATGGTGTTCGCAAGTGTGACGTCCCGCCATTTTTTCAAACCCATATTTACAATAATAATTAAGAAATGCTTTTACTTATAAAATATGGAGCAATAGTGTAATCTACTTGTTCTATTTTCAATTATTAGCGACTTCCATTATTGTTCGTCAATTATTTAATTTTCTTACCTCATACGCTTTTATTTTTAGTTACTAACTCTAGGAAATTAAGACTTCCCTATTTAACCGCGCTGCGACCAATCCGGAAGCTCTATTTTGGAACTAGCAACGCAACCCAATCAAGCGCCGTCCCTAGAACCGAACCACACGCGTGTAGCGCTCTAGAACTAACCAGCGGTTATCTTATAGAACAAACCTGCGTGGGAATTCTACTTCTTTTGCGAGAGATTTTAAGAAATTAAATACTTTAATACAGATTTAAGAATATATGCGCTATTCCTTGGAATTATGGAATATAATAACTCGCTAGAAGCAATTCTTAACAAATAAACAACTATAATTTCTGAATTCATTTTAGTTTCTATAAATTCAATTTTAATAAATAACTAAACAAATAACAGCCAAAAGCAAGTTGTTACGAAATAATTCCATGACTTAAGAAATTAGCGATAAGTCATGCTTACGATAATGCGCTTCAATATGATATTCAAATATTAATCAAGGTTCTGTTACAATAAATATAGGAAATAACGAAATCATAACAATTTATTGAAAACAGCTTCTTGTAAACAATTAATAATAACTAAGAACGACCATTGAAATTGTGTTAAACCTTTTCAAATAAATAACTAAATTATTCAAACAAAAATTCAATAAACAACAATTATGACTTCGAAAATAACTAATTTATTTGTGTAAAACGCGCTACTCTAACCTGATAGTCCATTCAAATATTATTGTATATGTTATACTTTATGGAATCATACCCCGTATATAATAATTTGCAAACAGTCTTTTATAATTGAAAATAATAATAAAGGTCATTTATAGAAGCCTGTAGTAATAGTAAAATGTTGAAATTTAATTAACTCTCGTTAAATGACCAAGCTGACAGTAAATTATTATAAATTGATTCTATAAACAGAAAATTAGATATAAGTTTAACATTTTATGTTGCTTAGCATTATAAAACATCCCAGCGTTAAGTTATAGAAATTTTAGATCGAGTGATGTAAGCAGCCCGGTAGCGCGGACACTGAGATCAGCCGACTCTCTGTTTATCGATGTCACTCCGGAGAGTGTCAATACATGTAAACATTCAATAGGAAAAATTCGAGCCCGTTCCCGTCGCTACTCGGCGGCTCAGTTAAAAGGAATTTATAACGCACTCTTCTCGAAGAGTTATCTCCCCATAACCACCCCAAAGTCCTTCAAATGACCGATGACCCATGCATGTTCCACGCGTCACCAAAGCACGGCTCGAATCGCCGTTGTCTCATCGGTATATAAACCGCTAATTTCGAGCTCCGGGAGCCATTCGTTCATTATTCATTGCCCAGTCGTTAGTGCATTTAATCATTAAGAATATCCGATCATAAGCATATCTTATTCGAAATCATATTCAAGCTGTGACAAATCTCTGTGCGTCCGCACCGACGGACTTCTAATCTTTTTCATTACTGTCAGTCGTGCGTTAGATTTCTTAATAGTGTAAAATCCGAATAAAAGAACCTGTACGTAATTTCGAGTACTTAAATTCAACCTATTTCGCCGTGACCGAGGTCCTCCAGGAGCGAAGGTAGAGACACGTACACCAAAACTGGAGATTCACCGCTACCATACGGTAAGTAATTATAACTCCCCTTACCCGAGCACGCCGTATCTTAGTGAAGATTAGGAAATCTGCTACTGACTGACATCCTACTTTAATCAATTACCTCATCTCTCATCCCATCGTCGCTCAGCATCTCACGTGCTCGTAGCGATAATCTTACTCCGTGTATAATAAAGAAACCCCTCTGTCAAGCACTGGCATGAAGCTGACAGTTCTTTTTCGTCAGTCATTATTAAATTATATGTCCTCACAATTTCACTATCATCTATAAGTATCGATATTAGACAGAATTTAGATCTTAATATATTAATAATATTGCTGTTGTCACTCCGACGTCCTCCAACCCTCGTTTCCAATCATAACATTTCCCGGCATTCGCTGCCAGGATTCATAACTATCCCGGCATTCGCTGCCAGGAATCATAACATATCCCGGCATTCGCTGCCAGGATTCATAACTATCCCGGCATTCGCTGCCAGGATTCATAACTATCCCGGCATTCGCTGCCAGGAATCATAACATTTCCCGGCATTCGCTGCCAGGATTCATAACTATCCCGGCATTCGCTGCCAGGAATCATAACATTTCCCGGCATTCGCTGCCAGGATTCATAACTATCCCGGCATTCGCTGCCAGGAATCATAACATTTCTCGGCATTCGCTGACAGGATTCATAACTATCCCGGCATTCGCTGCCAGGAATCATAACATTTCCCGGCATTCGCTGCCAGGATTTATAACTATCCCGGCATTCGCTGCCAGGAATCATAACATTTCCCGGCATTCGCTGCCAGGATTCATAACTATCCCGGCATTCGCTGCCAGGAATCATAACATTTCCCGGCATTCGCTGCCAGGATTCATAACTATCCCGGCATTCGCTGCCAGGAATCATAACATATCCCGGCATTCGCTGCCAGGATTCATAACTATCCCGGCATTCGCTGCCAGGAATCATAACATTTCCCGGCATTCGCTGCCAGGATTCATAACTATCCCGGCATTCGCTGCCAGGAATCATAACATTTCCCGGCATTCGCTGCCAGGAATCATAACATTTCCCGGCATTCGCTGCCAGGATTCATAACTATCCCGGCATTCGCTGCCAGGATTCATAACTATCCCGGCATTCGCTGCCAGGAATCATAACATATCCCGGCATTCGCTGCCAGGATTCATAACTATCCCGGCATTCGCTGCCAGGAATCATAACATTTCCCGGCATTCGCTGCCAGGATTCATAACTATCCCGGCATTCGCTGCCAGGATTCATAACTATCCCGGCATTCGCTGCCAGGAATCATAACATATCCCGGCATTCGCTGCCAGGATTCATAACTATCCCGGCATTCGCTGCCAGGAATCATAACATATCCCTTGCCCCTATCTCGTACTTAAAGGATTGACAACAGAGAAATTTAAAATTATAAAGCATTTTCTATAATAAAAAAACTAGAATTACATGAAGATATTATTATAATATTGATACTATCCTTCTATAAAGGAAAATCCTTATCTATCCCTCCAACTAATAGATATTCTTATCTACGAAATGTCTAATTCCCAAATTCTCAAACAGGATTTCTAATCTTCAAGTTTCTAATAATCAACTACACGATAGTGGATAAGGCCACAGATACATAATAATTCTAGAATATTAATTAATGTTTTACCTTCCAATTAAAACTTCTTAAAACTCATTTAAATATTTTAGATTTTGTATTCTTAATAATTGTCAATTATAACTTATTTAAATATTTCAGAGTTTTCTTTCAAATAGTTAGTCAACATTCCTTAAAACTCTATCAACGTTAATTCTATCATTTTATTTAGTCTCATCATCCTACTACACCCTTGTAGATGGTTAACCCGGCGTATAGACAAACCATCCGGAAGAAGCGTAAACATAGAGCCGGTAAACAGACACATGCTAATCGTGCCGATAAAAGAGCACGTACTATACAGCGTGCTTCAAATTTAATCTGGGTCAACCGACAGGCATTCGGAACTCAGTCTTACGCAGACTCTACCGACAATTTCTCTTCGACTCTTGCAACCTCAACACTTACGACTCAGTCTGAAATACTTATTGGCTCCCCCCACGAAATATCTAATTCAGAAGTTGAACTCAATACGGAAATCATTGATAATTCTAGCATTGAATTACTGACATTAAATGATTCTAATGGTTCGAAACCAAATTCACCAGAATTAATAGCATGCAAGGAGCACCAAAAAGAGAGTAACAAAGTCAACCAAACAAAGATCTTGCCGAAAGATTTAATATCCCAGTTAAAATCACAATTATCTGAGGATAAACATTTTAGCATAGATCAGTATGCCCAAAACTTAGATTTGTAATCGATAAATCACATTACACACCCCTACGGTATACTTAAGTTCTAATAATCATTATCTAATATATTAAGAAACAAATTCACAATTATTCTGTAAATTACAGATGATACCCTTGTATTCAGACGAGGAAATTAATGACACGATAACCAGCGAACCGAATGACGTTTCAGAAATAATAATTGGATTAATTGATGATTATTTTAAAGGATATTTGGATGTAGACCAACTAACTGTTCTTCTAGCAAATCTTTAAAACCCCGAATCATAAAACGGCATTAACACACGTAATTATACAGGTACGTATAATTCTGGTGAATTTCTAGTAAATAATTACCACCCGAGTCTCATTTCACTCTTTTGATCACTTCAGTCCTTGCTCTCGGCGTCCCTAGGGTATAACCGGTGTAAGCAGGTTGCCTTTCAAAAAATAGAGAGCTTCTTTCTCTTGCTAACCGAGTCTAGTGAGAAAAAGGTCACCCGGACGTGACACAAGGGAGGTATCGAGCAACCTATCGCCCAGAACTCCGTTTTCGGATGGGTTATTTCGGGACCCATCAACTCAAAGGCGACCGACGCTCGCACTTCTTCGATGATGCAGTCTGTTCACTCTTCTCTCGCAAATGTTTCGACGCATCATATTTTCTGTTCGCCTTCCCTTGAGGAAGAACTTCGTCGGTTTTGGGAAGTAGAAGAACTTCCACGACAATCTCTTCTTACTCCTCAGGAAATACTGTGTGAAGAGCATTTTCGCTCTACTCATTCTCGTGATTCCGACGGACGATACGTCGTTCGTCTCCCTTTCAAGGAGGATCCTCCCATCGATATCGGCACTTCCAAATTTCGCGCCGAAAAATTATTAAATACGCTAGTTCGTCGATTTCAGAGTAACCCGTCGCTGGCAGAGGAATATCGTGACTTTCTTTTGGAATATGAACGTCTTGGGCATATGCGCCCGGCGACGGTGTCTCAAGATGATATCAACCAACAAGTTTACATTCCGCATCACGGGGTGGTCCGGGAAAGTAGCGCTACCACGCATCTGCGCGTGGTGTTCAATGCCTCCAGCATTACTTCCAACGGCACCTCCTTAAACGATCACCTGTACGCGGGTCCGAAACTGCAAACCGAGATTACGTCCGTAATATTACGATGGCGAAAGTATCAGTACGTATACGCTGCCGACATCGCCAAAATGTATAGGCAGATTCGCCTAGATCCGCGGGACATAGATTATCAGCGAATTTTATGGAGAAATTCTCCTCGCGAAGCGATAATCAGCTACGTATTGTTGACGGTTACTTATGGAATGGTATGTGCCCCGTTCCTAGCTCTTCGTATATTAAAACAATTAGCTAAAGATGAAGGGCATCGCTTTCCGCTCGCGGTTTCTATTTTACGCGATAATATTTACATTGACGATTTGCTGTTCGGCGCGGACGACCCTACTCTCTTACTGCAAGCACGGGATCAATTGATTTCTCTTTTGAAATGCGGGGGATTCGATTTAAGAAAATAGGCGAGCAATTCGTCTTCCCTTCTTGCTGATCTCGACACGGAGGATCACGGCTTGGCTTGTAGTAAACAACTCGCTCAGGATGAGCAGCTCAAAATTCTAGGAATCGGGTGGAAACCGGCGAACGACACTTTCGAATTCAAAGTTTCACTCGAAAACATCGTCCCAAGCAGCAAACGTTCGATTCTTTCCGCGATTGCCAAATTCTATGACCCATTAGGCTGGGTCACTCCAGTGACAATCACCGCAAAAATTTTTATGCAAAACCTCTGGCGAGAAACAATTAGCTGGGACGATCCGATCTCAGCGACCCTTCTAAATCGATGGAAGAAAATATATGCTCAACTCTCGCATATTGACCAGTTACGGATCCCGCGTTGGATCAATCTTGGGTCGGATATCCGTTACGCGGAATTGCACGGATTCTCCGACGCCTCGAATGTCGCGTACGCCGCGGCAATCTATCTCAAAGTTGTTTCTTCTACCGATCAAGTAACGATCACTCTTCTCGCCGGTAAGTCAAAAGTCGCTCCTCTGAAACCGGTAAGTGTTCCTAGATTAGAATTATCTGCGGCTCTGCTTCTTTCGCGACTCATGAACTTCGTGCGCGAATCACTTGATTGCGCAAATCTCCCGTGCTACTGTTGGACGGATTCTACGATCGTGCTCGCATGGGTAACGCAACACCCGTCGCGATGGAAAACGTTTGTTGCAAATCGCGTGACGGAGATTCAGTCTCGGCTTCCTCACGGTGAGTGGCGTCACGTTTCGACCGAAGACAACCCTGCTGACTGCGCCTCGCGAGGACTATTCGGCGAGGAAATTATCGAACATAAGTTATGGTGGCACGGCCCTCCGTGGTTACACTTCACCAGCGAAAATTGGCCGCAAAACAATATAACTCCTCCCCGAGATGCTCCTCTCGAGGAAAAAATCATAGTTTTGCAATGTTCTCAACCTATCCTTGATTGGGATCTCGCTACGCGATACTCCTCGTGGCCAAAATTAATTAGAATAACTGCCTATATTCTCAAGTTCATAAATCTTTGTCGGCGTAATTGCTCATGTCGTTCTCGTTCAACGTCGTTGTCGCTAATTTCGTCTCATTATCCGGCCCCGAACAATATTGCCCTTTCCGCCTCGAATTGCAACAATGCAAAAACTTTTTGGATTAAAAGAATTCAATCAGAGTTGTTCCGCACGGAAATAAACGCTTTAGGAAAAAATAAGCCTCTATCATCGAGAAGCTCGCTTCTCTCTCTTCTACCGTTCCTGGATCAGGACGGAGTTCTGCGCGTGGGCGGGCGGCTTAACAAAGCCTCATTTCCAATTTCTTTTCGACACCCGATACTACTCGCGCCTCATCCGTTAGTCACACTCATTGTGACTCAGGCTCATTTGCGGGCATTGCACGCCGGACCTCAGCTCACGCTCAACATTTTGCGGCGCGATTTTTGGATAATGCGCGCCCGTAATCTAGTGAAATCGGTTATTCATAATTGCGTCACGTGTACTCGCGAACGCGCCGCGATTCCCACGTAATTAATGGGAGATCTTCCAAAACCTCGAGTATCGTCGGCAACTCGCAGTTTTCTACACTGTGGTCTCGATTACGCGGGACCTGTGCAGATTCGAGCATCCGCTGGACGAGGCATTACCGCACGTAAAGCTTATATCGCGCTGTTCGTGTGTCTAGCGACCCGAGCGATACATTTAGAGTTGGTATCCGATTCTGCGCTCGCCGCGGCCTTCCGCAGTCCATGTACTCGGATAACGAAACGAACTTTATCGGAGCCGACCGAGAATTGACTTCAGCGTATCGATCGGCCTTGCGAGATCCGAATTTTCAAAATGCGACAGCGTCGGACAATGTAACGTGGAATTTTATCCCTCCGTCTGCGCCTCATTTCGGCGGGCTCTGGGAAGCGGGCGTGCGAAGTCTTAAAACTCATTTACGTCGCGTCCTGAGTGGTCATATGTTGACCTTCGAGGAGTTCTCTACCTTGTTATGTAGGATCGAAGCCTGCTTAAATTCACGTCCGCTTGCGCCTCTCTCGGATACGCTGGACAATTACGAATGTCTCACTCCCGGCCATTTTTTGGTTGGATCCGCTCTTACCGTAAACCCAGAGCCGTCGTTACTGCAACTTAACGAAAATCGCTTATCAAGATGGCAACTCGTGCGCCCCGTTACGGAGCGATTTTGGAAATTGTGGCATAATGATTATGTCAACACGTTGCAGCAACGAGCAAAATGGCGGAAGGTAAAACCGTCGATTCGAGTCGGGCAACTAGTTCTTTTGCGAAATCCTGCATTACCTCCATGTAAGTGGGAACTTGGCCGAGTGACGAAATGTCACGCTGGTTCGGACGGTTTCGTGCGGGTGGTCACTGTGAAGACTGCCGCCTCCGAATATCAACGGCCCATTGTCAAGCTGTGTGTACTACCAATCGACAGCGAGGCGACGAGCAATTAGATCTTTCGATACTTATCATGTATTCTAGTTTTAAGTTTCCTTTTGTGTATTTAGAATTAGGATAGTTAAGTTTGTGACTTCTTTCCGTCATAACGGGCGGAATCAAACGCCTCTATTGTTTAAATATAAGTTCTTTCGAAACTATCGTTTCGAGGCGGGCGGTATGTTTGAAAGTCAAACGCAATTTTAGATATTATCGACTTAATCGAACATCTCGCATTCCGGGCAAACACATGGGCAAAGCTCGGTTTCGCGATCACGCGCCGAGAACCGCGTCACGCGCTTTTTCTTTTCGTCAGAGCGCCGAACGGCACGTGTTCGACACGCGATCGATTATCAGCTCTATTGTCCGAAAAGACGAAAACACGAGGATCGCGCCACATTCCGCGATATATATACATACATGTGGATTAGGAGAGTCTTCCGGATTCCAAGGCACGGCAACCGAAGCCGTCAGTCTCAACGTAACGCTCGAACCGTGAGATTCACCTGATCGATCGACATGTGGCCGGTAATTCTTTCAATCTGTTCGACCATTTCTCGTGTCGTTCTTCGCTCGTGTCGTCTTTTCTCTTGTCGTGTGAAGCTTGTGTCGTGTGTTTAATGAATCATCGAGTTCCTGCGTGAACCGATGTATTTTTTCTCTCGAGCGATCGCGTCGTGATCGCTGCGACACAAGTGAATCTCGGTTTACGGACTTGCCGTCTCGCCTCGTCGCACGTCAGTGATTTCGTTATAATTGTGACAGTACAAATTATTCGCGCCACATAAGCAGCGAGTAATCAAATAATTAATCTAAGTATTCATTCATTTTGTTATATTCGCGAGCTGATGATCGTATCTCCGTCGCGACCGTCCTCGGCCTCGCGCTCAAGATTTCCGTCGGCCGCGATCAAGATCTCCGATCTTCAAGATATCCGACTCGCTTAAAGGCCGCTTTCTAAGGGACGGACCAGAAGATCTCCGTTCGCTAAATTGATACGGATCGTCGCTCGCGCCAGCTTGTGAATTGTTATAAAATAAATGTTCACTATAGACGACACGACAGTTCACATTTTCTCTTCCTTCACTGATCCTTCAGCGGATCTTCGGATTCGCGCAACCTACCGTCTTCGCGTTCAAATCTGAACGGATTCCGGCACCCTCTCGTCTCTCTCTCTCTTTTTTTTAAATTATTAATCGCGGGGGCCGATCTCCTCGATTCTCCTCTCCTCCGCGAACACAATATAATTAAAGTAGTAGGGCGTATAGCTAAAATAGTTATTTTATAATTAACTAATTGCACAATTATAATTTACCAATAACCATATATATTCTAAAATGTTTAATAAAAAAAGATTATATAAGACCAATTAAAAATTCATACAAGTATTAAAAATTAAAAGTTTTTACAAATTAAAATTAAAAACTTTTGCGAAAATTAAAAATTTATACAAAATAAAAAAATGTAAAAAAAATTTAGTTAAAAAAAATTGGCGCTGCTTTTTTCAAAATTTTAATAAACATTATATTAATAACTGCATTAACTCAACGTATATATACGAAGTACGTTAATATCATTAGTATATTGGTCAGTTTAGCAGCGCCAAGTTTTTTTAACTAAATTTTTTTTTATTTTTTGATTTTGTATATATTTTTAATTTTCGCATAAGTTTTTAATTTTTAATTTGTAAAAACTTTTAATTTTTAATACTTGTATGAATTTTTAATTGGTCTTATATAATCTTTTTTTATTAAACATTTTAGAATATATATGGTTATTGGTAAATTATAATTGTGAACTAAGTTAATTATAAAATAACAATTTTAGCTATACGCCCTACTACTTTAAATATATTGCAATGTATTAAATATAATTTTTCTTAATATTGGAAATAATAAAAAAAATAAATTTTATAACATAAATTTTTATTCAGTTGGCGCAATTTTTTGATATCATTATTTTTGTATTTTGTACAACTATTTTGGTTAAAATATTTTTATATGCTTTTATTTCTAGTTGGCGCAATTTTTTTATATCATTATTTTTGTAGGATGTTTTACACATTATTAATAATACTATTTTGAAGATAACCTTTTACAGTAGTTTTTTTACAGTTATAATAACACTATTTTGAAGAAAGCTTTTTATAGTAGTTTTCTACAGTTAAAATAACACTATTTTGTAAATACATGTAAAAGTTTTTCACAAATACTATGGCGCGTGTACTTGGCGACTTTTTTTACCTTTTTTTAAAAAGGTAAGTTTTTAGGGATTATATCAATTCTTTTGTAGTATATGTTAAACATTTTTAAATAATAAGCAAAGAACCCGCCACCACCCCCGTCATATTTCATTAAAATACGACAGCCCTCTTTGCTTACTATAGATATTCAAATTGTGTAATACTTTTTCACATGGCGCGTGTACTTGGCGCCTTTTTTTACCTTTTCTTAAAAAGGTAAGTTTTTAGGGTTTATATATACACTGAAAAATAAACTGAATGATTCACGACTATTGCATCTTACATGCACAATACTCGTATATGAATAATACACTATAGTATTGTGATTCTTATATGAATTGATTCTGTCCATTATTTCCAAAAAGATTCGTGAATTTTTAATAAAAAAGTGAATATCAATGAGAATTAATGCTAACCAATATATTCTGTCTCGCTGACATAATTCTCAATGAGAATGCTAACCGGAGAACACATTGGCTAAATGTCATATAAACAATATATTCTGTCTCGCTGACATAATTCTCAATGAGAATTAATGCTAACCGAAGAACACATTGGTTAAATGTCATATAAACAATATATTCTGTCTCGCTGACATAATTCTCAATGAGAATTAATGCTAACCGAAGAACATATTGGCTAAATGTCATATAAACAATATATTCTGTCTCGCTGACATAATTCTCAATGAGAATGCTAACCGAAGAACACATTGGCTAAATGTCATATATAAACAATATATTCTGTCTCGCTGACATAATTCTCAATGAGAATTAATGCTAACCGAAGAACACATTGGCTAAATGTCATATAAACAATATATTCTGTCTCGCTGACATAATTCTCAATGAGAATTAATGCTAACTGAAGAAAACATTGGCTAAATGTCATATAAACAATATATTCTGTCTCGCTGACATAATTCTCAATGAGAATTAATGCTAACCAAAGAACACATTGGTTTAATGCCCTATATAAACAATATATTCTGTCTCGCTGACATAATTCTCAATGAGAATGCTAACTGGAGAACACATTGGCTAAATGTCATATAAACAATATATTCTCTCTCGCTGACATAATTCTCAATGAGAATTAATGCTAACCGAAGAACACATTGGTTAAATGTCATATAAACAATATATTCTGTCTCGCTGACATAATTCTCAATGAGAATTAATGCTAACCAAAGAACATATTGGCTAAATGTCATATAAGCAATATATTCTGTCTCGCTGACATAATTCTCAATGAGAATTAATGCTAACCGAAGAACACATTGGCTAAATGTCATATAAACAATATATTCTGTTTCGCTGACATAATTCTCAATGAGAATGCTAACCGAAGAACACATTAGCTAAATGTCATATATAAACTATATATTCTGTCTCGCTGACATAATTCTCAACGAGAATTTATGCTAACGGAAGAGCACATTGGCTAAATGTCATATAAACAATATATTCTGTCTCGCTGACATAATTCTCAATGAGAATTAATGCTAACCGAAGAATATATTGGCTAAATGTCATATAAACAATATATTCTGTCTCGCTGATATAATTCTCAATGAGAATTAATGCTAACCGAAGAACACATCATATAAATACCTGAACAATGTAATGATTATGTTTTTTATAATCTTCTGCTCTTTCCTTCTTCTAGTTTTGCGTCGTTCTATCTTTGTTCAACTTTAGTAAGTAACAAAGATAGAACGACGCAACAGAGCATTCCGACGCAGCTGAAGTTGCACTCTTGCACATTTAACCTAAAAAATCGATAATTTGATATGGATATATGGATCACGAAGCACCACTAGCGCTATCTTATGTCGCATGCTCCAACTGTACATTTTTCGCGCATGTGCATTAAGAATAATGATGATGACGACGACGACGTGGACGTTTCTTAAACGAAAATTTCCACATTTCGACTTTGCGTCGTAATAAATGCTTATATAGAATGTAGAACGAAAAAATAAGGACACTTTCCTTATATAATTAAAACCCAAGCTATCGATTAAGCCTAGTAAGAACTCAATCCGTTCAGCGGTTATTCAGGTCGATAATATCAAGTACTCTCAAAAATCCGACTCGCGTATAGATACACGGATTGCCTTGAAGCTGCTGCGCGGTACTTGGCGCGAGACACTACCGTGTCTCTTGATGGATCTTTTCCTGGAGTTGACATCTTGGAAACTGGCAATTTCTTGGAGGATGTCGATTGGAAGATGCCCAGTTTTGACACTAAAGAAGGATATTGTTATCTACTGCAGCGCTGTGAAGATCTCAAGAAAATCAAAAATATCCCATAGAATTGTCAGGACGACAATTTTATAGAGGGAGAACAATGTTACGTCCTTGCGATCTGTTATTATTTGCGACCCGTTATATTTGTTCTTCGTGGAAGTATCAGTTATCCGAAATAGAATCATAAGAGGAGGATTGTCTTCGAGCACGTTGCTCGGAGAGTTGTTGTCAAACAAGTCGGACATTTTGAGAGAGAGTCGCCATTTTGAGAGAGTCGTGTGACAGCCTGCCTGTCGTTCAGACGCATCTCGTACACGTTAATTTAATTGCAATTTCCCTTTGTTCCGTTGTGTTAATTATTCCTTATTAAAAGTTTCTGTTATATTTTTAAAATAAGTGTTATCATTTATTTTACGGGCGCGAGTGTGTTGTGAGAGTGAGCCGCAGAACGAAATACCGAAGCCGATCCGAGGACGTTACATTTTGCCTAATGGTTGGATGTTGTGCAAATGGCTATCATCGATGGTGTCATCTATGTCCGGAAGAAAAGAAGATCATTCTCGGTCGCGACATAATTTTTAATGAGTCAAAATATAGCTTCAATGAAGACTTCTATAAGACAACATTCGCAGATTCTCAAGATAAGGATACATCTGCAGGTGAATTTACACAAAACTCAAAAGGAAATGAAAAATCAAGCATTTCAGGAGGAAGTGAAGTCTTTGAAAGTGCTGTCGAGGAGAAAGTGGATCAAAATGAAAATTCAAGCCTGTCAGATGATCCACAGAAGACGACTAATTCTAGATGCAGCACTAGAGTCAAGACCAGACCAAAATACTTAAATGATTACATCGGAATAGCACTAAACGCTGAAGCGTTTGTCGATGATGTTCCGGAAGATTACAATGACATTAAAGGAAGAGAAGATAAGGACAAATGGTACAATGCAGTTCAAGAAGAAATCACATCATTATTGAAGAACAACACATGGACGCTTACAAAACTACCGGATGGCAAGAAAGCTGTCGACAACAAATGGATATTTAAAATCAAACGTGATCAAGATAATAATGTTCAGCGGTATAAGACAAGTGTAGTAGTAAAAGAATGCGCTCAAAGAAGAGGATTCGACTACACAGAAACGTATGCACCTGTAGCACATATTACTACAGTTAGAACCCTTCTTTTTATTGTCAACCATGAAGGACTGTGGTAGCATCCCGTTTGACCACAGCCAATTATATTGACCGGTGTATAAGGTTTTTTACCCTCTTCTACCTATCAGAGGGTTCTGTGGTCAAAAGCAACGTGGTCAATCGAATCCCACTCAAGGACTGTTTACAAGGCAGTTGGATGTGAAGAATGCCCCTCTTGCATGGACGAATAGAAGAGAGGATATACATGAAGAAGCCTCAAGGTGTCAGGGAACAAAACATGATTTGATATGTAAACTAAATAAGGCCCTCTACGGCCTAAAACAGGCATCTTGGGCCTGGAATGCAAGGTTTGATAAATTTATAAAAGGCCTCAACCTAAAAAGATCTGAAAATGATGTGTCTCTATTCTCGAATTAAAGAAAGTAGCAAATTATACCTCCTTCTTTACGTGGATGATATAATTATCACAGGTAACAATAAACGCGACGTAATTGATCTAAGAGACAAATTGATGCACGAGTTTCCAATTACAGATTAGAGGTACCACATAATTTTCTTGGAATGAAGATTGATATTTGATGGGATGGAATGTTTCTAAGTCAACGTGCCTACATGGAACGCCTCCTGGAGCGCTTCAACATGACTGAATGTAAACCAGTCAAAACTCCAATAGAAGCACGGGTCAACTCAATAAAGGAAGGAACCGAATGTATTGTTGAGACGAAACCGTATCGAGAATGGGAGCGTCCCGTTTGACCACGTTGCTTTTAACCACAGCCAATTATATTGACCGGTGTATAAGGTTTTTTACTAGGTCTACCTATCAGAGGGTTCTGTGGTCAAAAGCAACATGGTCAATCGAATCCCACTCATCGAGAATTGATCAGATGCTTAATGTACCTGATGCTCTATACTCGACCGGATATAAGTGCAGCGACCAATTACTACAGTCGATATCAAAATTGTGGCACTGAAAGCTATTGGAATGCTTAAAGCGAATTCTCCGCTATATAAAAGGAACTCTAGATTATGGATTGTTCTTTCCAAGGAAGAAATGCGATGAACCACTACTTGCGTACGTAGATGCAGACTGGGCCAATGACAGTAATCGAAAATCAATCACCGGATATTTAATTCAAGTGTATGGAGCCACGGTGACATGGGTATCCAGGAAACAAGCAACGATAGCCTTGTCGTCAACGGAATCAGAATACGCGTAGAGTTATTGCCTCACCCTGTATAATAATTGCATAAATTATCTCTTTGACACTCCCCCGCAATTTTGGCAACTTAATAAAAAAATAAAATTAAATCATACAGGCACCAATACATGAGCGCAATTTGACAAATCGTTCCCCTGTTAAACCTTTAATTAAAATGTCTGCAGTTTGATCTTCAGTAGATACATACACAACATCTAATTGTCTATTATTGCACAGTTGTTTTACAGTTATATTTGACATCTATGTGTTTAATTCTACGATGCTCCCATCTTCTAGTAGGTGAATACAGGATTGATCAAAAGCAGTAACTGGTTCGTCACAGTTGATTCCTAAATCAGGTAGTAATTTCTTGAGCCATATTATATCAGTTGCAGCTGTGGCCAACGCCACACAAAAAATATGTAGTAGCTATATTTGCAAATTACATATTTTTTCTTAAAAACTATGTGTACTACAGTATATAAGGGAGTTAGCGGTCTAGTATACATATAGATGTCTGTGTTGCTAGCCCTACATGTCTAGTCTTTTGTTAGCTCTCTGTATGTGTAGATTCGTACCATGAAGTAAAGGCCCTTGCACAATGCCAGGCGATAGCGATAGAATAGAAATAGTGATAGAAATTATCGTCTCCATTGCACAATGGCGCGACAGAAATAAAAGCCAACCAATCAGAAATTGTATAGTCTGCCCTTCCATCTTCCATGTTTCAGATATAAATATAGCACATAACTTGTGTCAAGTGTTTAAATTCATCATTTGTATCTTTTCAGTTGATGAGTTAATCACAGTTTGTCAAAATATAACCTAAACCTAAACATATGGTAGACTCGAAACATTCAAAACTGAAAACGCGCGTCTCGGCAAAAATCTGAGCGCTATGATTGGTAGGCTACAAGGCAATAGATACAGAATTCCAACTCGTCGGAAATTTTGTCGCTGTTGCCAGTTCCATGTTCCATTCTGCATTGGCACATGCATTCCCTTCTCTGTTTCTATTGTTATGCTATCGCTATCGCTATCGCCTATCGCTATCGCTATCGCCTAGCATTGTGCAAGGGCCATAAGAATAAGGAGAGTCATCTCGATAGTATAGAGAGGAAAAAGTTGGTTACGAAAAATGTTCCGTATGTGGCCAGGTTTGCCAAATAGAATAACTTGAACCCATAGACGTATAATATATAGACCGAGCATTGCCTGCATTTCGTATAGAAAACCATATCGATAGATTAGAAGAAGACGGATGCTCAGTACCGTAGATCCATCTTTGTTTAGTAACGCAGTGGAAGGGAACGAAACTTGCGATCATTGGTGGAAGGCAGAAACAGACGGAATGAGAGGGGATGAAGGAGAATATGAGGAGAAGGAACAGATTCTGACCCTGGTACCCTCCGACAGGCTCCGCTCCTATCCTCACTCTTGAGATTACAAAAGAAGAACAGATCTACGGTACTAAGCATTTGTCTCTTTCTAAGTTGTCGATGCCGCTTCGGCCAGACGTTCGGTCTATATATTATACGTTTATGCTTGGACCATTTCGTCGCCATCTTGAATTATATTCATATATATAGTGTTACGTTCACGGTTACGTTTAGTTGTGTTAGTATTTACTAAATACTACTTTAGTATTTACTAACACAACTAAACGTAACACTATATACGAATATAATTAAAGATGACGACGAAATGGTCCAAGTAATTCCATTTGGCAAACCTGGCCACATACGAAACATTTTTCGTGACCACTTCCAATCTAGGTAGATGACTCTCCTTACTCTTACTTCATGATTCGTACGTACAATAAAATTCACTTCTGCGTTTAGTAATACTGTCCATTCACTTATAGAAAATTAACAAATAATAATAATTCAAATGAAATAATTCTTGCTAATAAATGGATTAAATAATTTTTTAATAATGGATAAATGCATTTTTAGGCCGGTATTTATTGATCGGATCTTATACTTACAATCGTCTTAAGTTTACCGTGAAACATTTTGTAGCCAATAAAATTACCTGTAAAACATCTGAAAATGAACTTAAGACCATTTTAAATATAAGATTCGACTATGAATACCGGCCTTAGACGTTTAAAGCTAACATCGATAACATGTCAGTAAGATATCGAAATCTAAGATCAATTAATAAGTTAGACATCTAATTATGAATCGTTTTTAAGTCGATATCGACCTTAATCTAGATTAGATGTAAATGGTAGATCTGTTAGACGTCGGATCGACGTGACTATTCTGCTTAAGTCATAAATGGAATTGAAATTAATAGTTATTTATTTTATATAAAAGAATTGCTTCCAACAAGTTATTATATTTTATGATTTCATAAAGGCATAACGCATATCTCCTTAAATCTATGTCGAAGTATATTTAATATTAATTAAACTTTAAGCTCGCAAGAGATTAGAGTTCGCGCGCAGGTCTGTTCCATAAGTTAACCGCTGATTAGTTCTAGAGTCTTACACGCGCGATTCGTATTTAGGGACGGCGCTATAATTGATTGCGTCGCTAGTTCTAAAATAGAGCTCGCTAATTGGTCTCAACATGGGGAAATCTTGGATTTCCTATAATTAACTAAAAGTATATTTAATTTTTAAGTTAGAATAGGCATATGAGATAAGAATAGTAGATAGTTTATAATAGATAAGCAATAATGAGAGTAATCAATAATTAAGAATAGAACGAATAGATTACATAATTGTTCAGTAGTTTATAAATAAAAGCAAGTTGCTTAATTATTATTGCAAATATGGGTTCGAAAAAATGGCGGGACTTCACAGAGTACATACCCTGATTGGTCAATCATTGCTGGTTATTTTGACCTTGACACAAGTAGCTGTAGTTGATTGCAACATGGGGTGCTTTCCATCAACGTACACAGGCGACACTTTGTAACACAGTGTACGACTCGGTGCTTTTCAACTACAACACAAGTCGACACAATCATACAGAGCTAAGATGCTGTGTACGACTGTGTTATCGTTTTGTGTCTCTCCATGGATACCAACATTTTTACATTTGGTACCACTTTCTTTTCTACAGAGTGGTATTCCAGTAGGAGAGGTAAACTATTAAAAAACTTAAGAAAAACTTAAAAGACTTAGGCCCTGCGCACAATAGAAAAAATATTAGGAATAGGAATAAATATTAAATATTAAATATTAAATATTAGGAATAGGAATTAGATATTATTTTATTTCAAAACAAGGAAATTAAGTGGACTAACGCACAATGCATTAAAAATTAGGAATAAGAAATAAAAATGACGGAATATTAAATATTAAATATTAAATATAACTTATGGCGGCCGACCATGAATACACGAAATCTAGATATTATGTTAAATATGTGAATAATATAGAGAATATAAATATTAATATATCAGTGGAGAACGGTATGAACATGAATATAAATGAAGAAAATATAATTTAATTTTTACAAAATACACTATAGTTGACAAAAACAAAACATTCTCAAGAGAAAATTGTTTCAAAAAACTTAATTCTAAACGTCTGAAAAGTATTTTTTAAGTATTTTTTGTAGAAATTATTGTAATATAAAATTTTTAAAAATTTGAATAAAAACAGTGTCATTAATAAAGGCTGTTCTGGAGTTAAAGGTTTTTTTTAAACTGTTTCTAATTAGAAATGAAATTTTTTTTTAAAAGATTATTATATATTTTTGATATCATTCTACATATAGCGAGAAAAGAAAGCTGCATCATTTTTTTCCAAGCTCTCTCACAAAAGTTGAAAAATTATCTAGATTTATCTCTTTGTAAATTGATAGGAGAATCCACCAACGTCTATTTCTCTAAAGTTTGTTTTTTTCCTCTTTAATATAAGTAAAATTCCCATTAATTGAAAAACTAAACATGATAAAAAAATGTTGCTCTGAAATTAGAAATTTCCTTATACTGTACTGAGTTAACAATGTCTAAATCCATATTGTTTAAACTTATAAGCTAAAATATAAATATTTTTGGTTATGTTAATGCTGCAGGACACAATTCCTATATTTATATTTTATTCGTTTTTATTGTGCGTTACATTTAATCTCTATTCCTAATTCCTATTTCTAATATTTAATATTTATTCCTATTCCTAATATTTTCTCTATTGTGCGCAAGGCCTTGAAACTTTGAAAAAGCTTGTAAAGTGACTGCCCTGCACTCTGGCGGTGAAATAAAAAAGCTAAGTAGCGTTCCAACTACGGTCTTATATACAGGTCAGGTCACTCGTTAGAATACGTGTGCCCGAAATGTAACCAATATGGCGGCCAGTTTAGGCTGATTTATTCAATGTGTGCATGCGCAATATGCGTGTATATGATCTTATATCGCATATGTGCGCTTGCACACATTGAATAAAGGGAGCGTCCCGTTTGACCACGTTGCTTTTGACCACAGCCAATTATATTGACCGGTGTATAGGGTTTTTTACTAGGTCTACCTATCAGAGGGTTCTGTGGTCAAAAGCAACGTGGTCAATCGAATCCCACTCTTGAATAAATCAGCCTGAGCTAGCCGCCATATTAGTTACATTTTGGTCACGCCTGATAGCATGTAGCCGGTATAGAAGAGTGACTTGACCTGTATATAAAACCGTGGTCCCAACTACAAGTCGACACTGGTCTAGTTTCCACCGAAGCGTTAATTCGCATCTAGTACGACGTAGAAACAAATTTAAGTCGATGGAAATGCGACTGACTGCGCTCATTTCACTCCCGCTTCGATCTGTAAGCTTTATCGGAGTGGCAGCGAATTGACACAAAATTTAGAGCTCCGTAAATTTAGCCGAACCACTTTGACTATTCTAAAATTAAAATTATCTAATCGTTTGGTGGTCGTATGGAGATGATTGGTAGTCTAATTACAACATTTGGTAGTTGATTGTTTTTTTAAATTAAATAATTAAAATTTTGATGTAAAGTTAGCCGAACTTTTTTTTACTCTCATCGAGTTCAATCAGGGCTTATTCGATGCAGAATCGTTAGGTAGTCACGAATGCATTCTTTACAACGTTTGGTGGTCCATAGTTCCTCCAATAAATGAAAAAACATCATGTGCGGTTAAGTAGCGGGAATGGCTGTAAAATTAGCCGTACCAATATATTATTTATGAACCAATTTTGTTCAAATTGATCTTAAATGAGAGAAAATTTTCTTTTGGTTAACAACCAGGATGAAATGACACTACCAGCGTTGAGAATGTCAAGCAAAGCGTACCTTAAATTGCACCATTACTTGATTCTTCTCTTCTATCCTTATAGGTATGTAATACTTAAGTATATATAGAAGAAGAAGTAGTTAACATTTTAATAAAATATAAGATGAAATATTTTCATTTTATATTAAAGATGGGTTGTCGTATGTTTGTTTACGTATTCCAATCGACTTCAATAGATGTAATCGTTCATTAAAATATTTTGCTATTATTATATTAATGTTTTCTATTTCACGATTATAAAATATTATGAACATTGTATTCAGATGTGGAATTACAAGACCAATATTGTTTTATTATGTCATATATAAAACTGCTTTAACAATTCTTACAGTACACAGAGTATATGTATACTATGACAATATTATTTCAAGACTGTCGCAGTTTTATCATACATTCGTTGGAATCAAAATATGAAATTCTGCTATTTCTTACAAATTAATACCAACTACAGTGGAATGGAATTAAGCACAAAACTTATGTATCCCTCATCGTGACGTTTATCTGCATATTACTCTAAAATTAGCCTTAGGCATGAGAAGTAATCAGTGTTATTACTATTGATCATAATTTACGGTATGTTATTGTAAGATTTCTATTGTCTTACAGTTATAGTTAGTCAACTTAATTTGTATTGTTTTAGAGACTATCGACATCTCCATAAAATGAGATATCAAGGTAAATTCGATTAATGTTCAACTGGATCAAATATAATAGAAAAATACTTTGCAATTAAGCTTTCGAGAGAAGAATGCACACCATGACCTTGGTAAGTTGATCTTACAATTAAAAATTTTTCCCTATTTCTTTTTTTTCATCATTACGGAATGCTGTTCCTCTATCTTTTATTATCTTATCCTGTGTGACGTGTGCACAATTGTAAGAAGTTTTAGAGGAATATACAGGGTGTCCGGAATCAATCGCATCACCCGTCGTGTGCTGATAGAGCAAGTTAAACCGAGTAAGAAAGTCCTCTACCGTTTTGCGATCTTCGCAATAATTAATGAGAAATAAATTAAACAAGATCGGCCAATACGCGCGAATTCAAGCGCGCGGCGAGAAGAGACAGCCCACGCGGGGGTCCAACGTTATGCATTGCTCGTATTTATCCATTGTCCTTTGTAGAGTGCTCCTCCCCGCTTTGTCGTGTGCGTAGCAACCGCGTAAACATTAGGCTTTTATTTTCGCCGCGCGACAAGAATCACGTAAACAGTAGGAGGTCTCTTCTCGCGCGCTTTTACTCGCACGGATTTGCCGCTCTTGTTTATTTAATTTCTTATTAATTATTGCGAAAATCGCAAAACGCTACAGGACTTTCCTACTCAGTTTAACTGCCTCTACCTGCACACGACGGGTGATGCGGTTGACTCCGGACACCCTGTATATACATACTGCTATAATAACTTGTGTGATTGTACACCATAGTACAATGCTCATTAAAAACTGCTTAATATTAGTGTAGGCGTAGAGGTATGATGGAAATTTTTAATTTTGCTTAAATTTTTGTTTGTAATTTGTGTGTAATGTTTGACGTGTGTAAACATGACGTACACTTGCTACCTATTCAATTTTCGTTATGTGTAATTTATTGAAATTTGTTGTAAAATCTTGTTTAATTTCAATTGAGATTCGATTCGATTCGAAAAAGTATACGTACGTTATATATTTCATCTCTTTAAAATCTAATCCCTTGTTCATATGCAATTTCAATTTAGACAATTCCAATTTACGCAGTTATTTTTGCGGAATATAACTCTTGATTGAATTGAGGCATTTATGTATTTTTGGTGTGAGCATCGATAGTGCTCTTTCTATCTACTTATTTATATATTTCGCACTTACACATATTGTATGAAGTGTACGTTCCACTTGCTGTTCGCAACGCTCGCGAATATCATCTTTCTATTTAACTTTCGGTGAACAAGCAGGATGAAATGATACTACGAGCGTTATGAATGTCAAGTAAAACGTACCTTAAGTTGCACCATTACTTGATTCTTCTCTTCTATCCTTGTAGGTATAATACTTTGTGTATGTGTTATATATTTACGAAGAAAACGTTCCTTTATTGATTCCTGATTGCTTGATCCTTTTTATTATGAGTGTTTCTTTTTTGCGATGAAATATTACATTTGAGTAATTAGAATAAAGGATTAAATATTACATTTGGATAGTTAAAATAAATAAAGGTATGTATGATCAGATTGAGAAAAAAAGTATTTGTAAATATTTATTAATTTTTACGTATTATTTACAAGAGAACAAGCAGTGTACATCGTCGTTATTTATTGCTCTATTGTAGTTAGTCTAGGCCATTATTATTTCATTTATATAATCTGCGCTTCGTACTTCGCCATTATTAGTAATATGAGTAATATGAGTAATATAAATGGCAGGCTACGATCAAATGTGCAAGATGATTTGAAAACAAAGGGCTGCAAAAATTGGCAAAGGGAGCAGGTGCAGTTATACATGAAGGACGGTGATATTGTCCCTCCTTTTATACCCAATGATGCAGTCTTAAGAAATGCAAAAAAAGAAAGAACGTGGATTTGAACGTTCAGCAAGAAGATGGAAGAGATCTCATACGAACTATAGAAAATTTCTCATTAATCGAAGAGTATGCAAGTTTAATACATGCAATAAGTTCGAGGCCGTTCTTTGTTTTTTAACAAAGCTCACCAGCTGAAATGAACGCGTATAAAGAATACTGTTTAATTATGCGTGATAAAGCTACAATCATTTTGGATTCCACTGGTAGCCTTGTGAAAAAATTAGTTCGCAGCAACGGTCAAAACAGTGGACATATATTTCTTTATTCGATTGTAGTTAACTTTGAAAATACGATATTACCTGTGATCAAATGCTGTTTGAAACTCATAACACTGAGCTCATAGCATACTGGCTTATGCAATGGATTCGTGCAAGTGCACCCAAACCAAAAGTGGCAGTCAGTGATTATTCAAGAGCTCTAATTTCAGGCTTGTGTCTTGCATTTAACAATTGTACAATAAAATTATATATTGAGACATGTTTTGCGATTGCCGCTAACATTCATCAGACAATTAACAAACCGCAGACGTTGATAAGAAGGGAGAGGTTCAATGGCACACAGTTCAATTGCGCACACCAATTATATTGACCGGTGCCTAGGGTAACCAGCACTGTTGACCAATCAAAGAGCCTTATTTGCAACTGGCCAATCAGCAATGTGGGCAATTGATAGCCTCCCATAAGAATTGACATTGCACATTTGACTCATATGATTTGTCGCTGGAAGTGTTTCGAGACAGTACGGCAAAAATGTATTAAAAAGTTTTTTGTTCGGTGTGTATCTCTTATGGTCGATTCACAATCAATTGCTGAATTTGAACGAATATTTATTCTCACTTGCGTAGTAGGGCTCCAATCCCACGAAGATTCGAAAATAGACATCTGTGGAGTACAGACTCCAAAAGAAGCGAGGAAGAAATTAGAAGAATTTATTTCTGATCGTAATATAAAGATAGATTTTGAAGATACAAAAGAAAAATTTAATAGTGATGGATTTAACATAAACAAATTTGAAGAATTTGAGCCATATCAATCAGAACCTAATTCGAACGAATTGGCTCACGTGGATTCACTATTGGCATGGTTGCAGCAACGAAGGGAACAAGCCACAATGACCCAATATATTGGGGAGAATCTTAACCCATTTTATTTGCCTGATTTTATCGAGCGACTTTTTAATTTAGCCAAAGAATTTCCTCTTTGGACCAATGCGATAATTCCTTATGATACTTTACATGCTAGCTCAAGCTGTGTGGAAGGATATTTTAACGATCTTAAAACAAGAGTTTTAAAAAATACACCGCCGCCACTTCGTGTTGATAAGTTTATAAAAATTCATATTCGCGATATACTTGGTCAAACATTACTTTTTTCTTCGAAAGTAATTACCTTCAACCAGAGAACTCATGCATTGAACGATATACAAACGAAAAATCTCATTACAACTAACACTGCTAATTTGAAACAGACTGGACGTAGTATTCCTGACTTCAACCAAAATCCATTAGTTGAGAGCGAAGTTGTTCTTAATATGAATGACTCAGATTTGATGGCACAAGAGAACTGGCGAGGAAAAGCATTAAATGAAGATATCGACTATGGTTAAAACATAATAAGAGAAAGCCGGTATAGAGCCAGCGCAGAAGGAGGAGCGCAAAGGTTGCAGAGTAACAAATTAGATTAAAAATTAACTCGCAAACATTTTCTTTGATATTATTAATCTGATACAAATTAAATTAAAATTCGCAAAAAACATACGTTTCGGTCAATTTTTTAACCATCTTCAGCGCATATAACAAAAAAAACCCATTGAAATTAAGATTGTAAGAATCGCATTAAAAAATAATATATGAGCGGTCTAATTGATTAAAAAGAGTAATATAAATGAGAAGTAAGGAATAATAAAAAATTAAGTGTGAGTAGTGTCATTCTCAATCGCGTTCAGACACTCATATCTGCAGTTAACATGTTACTCTCTGGTTGGCAGGCCGGAAGTGTACATTATAAAATGATGTTTATTCGACAGATAAATCGACAGATGAATCGACAGAATCTTCCAAGATACCAATCTTATCGAGTACACTAATACACATCACAGAAAATAGTAGTATTCAATCCAGTATAGAATCATTATCCGATCATTCGTATTGTAAAAGTTCAGAAATGAATATACAGCAAGATTGCAGCACATTGCAGCACGTAACTGTAAATCCGATGAGTCAAGTTGAATTCAATTTGAATGGAAAACCAGTACTTGGAACAAACGAACGTGCCCCGACATTTTCAGAAATTCCACAAAGTTCCGATAATGACCTAAAAATAAAAAAAGGAAACTAAGTACTACGAACTATATCCAGAAATTCGTCAAAGGAATCTTCTTATCGCAAATACGAAAAAACCTTCTCTTCTATTAAATGTTGGAATTTGCAAATTGCCATTAAAGATGGAGTTAAAGTTTTTTTAAAATTCACATGTGCTTTTGATTCGCTCATACATATCATCATGACAAGTGCTTTGGAAGATCCGAAATACGCACATATCCTAGTAAAATCATCTAACGCTACATTGCAATTCACTTGGACCCTGATTAATACCGGACTCACAAAGGAGATTTATCTAAAGAGAGCAAAGCTTTTGAAACATTTGAAGTATCCCTGCATCCCTGAAATACGTACGACCAATCGGATATTATCATATTCTATGAATGCCTTAGACAATATTGCAAATGTTGTGAAAAAAACTCTTGACTCTTATCCCAGTGTATACGAGGTGTGTTCAAAAAATAAGGTGACTTTGTAATTTTCTCAAAAAATATTTATTTATTTATCAATATTTATTTTGTCCCCTTCAAAGTAATCCCCCTCAGATATAATACATTTGTGCCAGCGCTTTTTCCAATCTTCAAAGCACTTCTGAAATGCACTTTTTGGTATGTCCTTGAGTACTTTCAGCGATGCGGTCTTTATTTCCTCAATCATGGCAAACCTCCGTCCTTTCATGGGTCGTTTGAGTTTTGGGAACAGAAAGAAGTCGCAGGGGGCCAAGTCCGGTGAATATGGTGGTTGAGGCATGATTATGGTGTTGGTTTTGGCCAAAAAACTACTAACAAGCAACGATGTGTGAGCAGGTGCATTATCGTGATGCAAAAGCCACGAATTGTCTTTCCACAAATTAGGGCGTTTTTTTCGTATTGCATCACGCAAACGGCGCATAACTTCAAGGTAGTACTCCTTATTAACCGTACGACCTTGTGGTAAGAACTCGTGATGCACTACGCCGTTGTAATCGAAGAAAACGGTGAGCAAAACTTTCACATTTGACCGAACTTGGCGTGCTTTTTTCGGTCTTGGCTCGTCTGACTGCTTCCATTGGGATGATTGGGCTTTGGTTTCGACGTCATAACCATACACCCATGTTTCGTCACCAGTTATGACCCTTTTGAGCAAGTCTGGATCGTCATTGACGTCATTAAGCATCTCCTGAGAGATGGACATGCGACTTTTTTGGTCAAAATTTAGCAGTTTTGGAATAAACTTTGCTGACACACGTTTCATGCCCAAAATATCGGAAAAAATTTCATGGCATTAGCCAACTGATATGCCAACATCTTCAGCAACTTCTCTGATAGTGATTCGACGATTATTCAGAACCATTTCCTTTACTTCTTTAACATTTGCATCTGTTGTTGACGTGCTGGGGCGTCCAGGGCGAGCTTCATCTTCAACATTTTCTCGGCCTTGTTGGAAGAGTTTGTACCACTTATAAACATTTTTTTTACTTAGAGTACACTCACCATATGCCACTGTCAACATTTCAAGCGTTTCGGAGCACTTAATTCCATTTTTTACACAGAATTTGATGCAAATTCTTTGATCCATTTTTTCGACAGCAACAGATCGCCGAACACGCAAAACAGTTCTAACCTTTATGTCTCTCACATACAAACAAAAAATGCTATATAGCTGAAACTGTGAACATATGTTCGGAACGAGTGTACCAACATAAGAAAAAAAAAATTAAAAATCGAACGACCCGCGAAATTTGAAAAGTCACCTTATTTTTTGAACACACCTCGTATGTCATTGAAAATTGTTCTGGATGCAGTGGTCGCTCGTATTCAATACCGTGTTTAGATCCGAATCATAAAAAAATTGCAATAAAAGGTTTTGGGACTTTAGAAGAAGCATTAGATTTCCGGCCACGCATCTACAATGTGAAATGCCAACAATGCAACGAAAAATTATTATTACAGAATAAATTAAATTTTCACATTTTTATTGATTTGGATATTCGTCCATGTACACCCTTAGGCATCGCAAAGAACGGACTGCAGTGTAAATTGACAATTGCCAGCAACCATTAGACTCCCAATTGAAGAAGAATCATGGGTTACATATAGGTTAGTACGTTTTTTATTTCTTATTTGATAGTTCTTCTCTTATAAAGCCTTGTGTCACAAGACACAAGGCTTCACAAGCAGTGTAATGTGTCGTTTCAATAAAATGAAATGTATTTACTTTTGATTGCTAATTGCCACAATTACTTTCCTAGGTTAACCGGAGTTGTGACGTTCTCATCCAAGCATTTTGTTACGCACTGTCGTCGCTCAACAGGAAGGTGAGAACTCTTGAATGATTTGCATCCGCATATCACGAAAAGTAATTTAAATGAGGATGTTGAGCCACATCTAGCAATGTATCTTCAACAATAATCTAGTACAGTGAATAAGCTAATACAAATGCCATCCCACTAGAAGAAGAAGAAGAGGAATAAGCTAATACAGTGAATTCTTCAATTAAAAATGTCTTTCCCATATATATCACTATCAGAGACGCGTACAGTTGACAACGAATATTGTTCTGCATTTATATCTGCAGAAAACACTTTATCCCTATATAAAACTATGTTTTAAACTATGTGGCAAATAATGATGCATTACTTAATATTTTAATATTTTATTCTCAATGCTAGATATAACATGCTAGATATAACATGATATAACATGCTAGATATAACCAAAAGTACAAAGTATATTATAAGTATATTATAAGTATATTATAAGTATAAAGTATATTATAGTTTAATTAAATTTTCTTAAATATCTAATATATGTATCTAATATCTAATATTATTATATAAATCGAATCTCAATTGAAATCATTAAACAAGATTTTACAACAAATTTCAATAAATTACACATAACGAAAATTGAATAGGTAGCAAGTGTACGTCATTTTTACACACGTCAAACATTACACACAAATTACAAACAAAAATTTAAGCAAAATTAAAAATTTCCATCAAACCTCTACGCCTACATTAATATTAAGCAGTTTTTAATGAGCATTGTACTATGGTGTACAATCACACAAGTTATTATAGCAGTATGTATATATATTCCCCCCTCTAAAACTTCTTACAATTGTGCACGCGTCACACAGGATAAGATAATAAAAGATAGTGGAACAGCATTCCGTAATAATGAAAAAAAGAAATAGAGAAAAATTTTTAATTGTAAGATCAATTTACCAAGGTCATGGTGTGCATTCTTCTCTCGAAAGTCTTAATTGCAAAGTATTTTTCTATTATATTTGATCCAGTTGAACATTAATCGAATTTACCTTGATATCTCATTTTGTGGAGATGTCGATAGTCTCTAAAACAATACAAATTAAGTTGACATAACTGTAACTGTAAGACAATAGAAATCTTACAATAACATACCGTAAATTATGATCAACAATCAAACAGTAATAACACTAATTACCTCTCATGCGTAAGGCTGGTTTTAGAGCAATATGCAGATAAACCTCACGAACGATACATATACATATAATTCTGGGCTTAATTCCATTCCACTGTAGTTGGCATTGATTTGTAAGAAATAGCAGAATTTCATATTTCGATTCCAACGAATATTGATGATAAAACTGATAGTCTTGAAGTAATATTGTCATAATATATACTCTGTGTACTGTAAGATATGTTAAAGCAGTTTTATATATGACATAATAAAACAATATTGGTCTTGTAATTCCATTTTAATTCAACATTTGAATACAAAATGTTCACATAATATTTCATAATCGTGAGATAAAGAACATTAATATAGCAGTAGCACACAAAATATATTAATGAACAATTATCTATTGAAGTCGATTGGAATACGTAAACAAATTATCAACATACTATACAAATCTATCTTTACATAAAATGAAAATATTTCCTCTTGTATTAATAAAATGTAAACTATTTTTTCTTCTTCTATATTTTGACACTGATGCATATATCTTACGGTCATTAACAGATGCAAATTAAATTTCAAATACTACACAATAATGCGTAGTCCAAAATATACTTACGCGCAAAAACGTGACGAAACACGTTTGAACTCGTCCAAGGACGATAACGGACTCAAAAAATATGTTAACTAGATCTATTGCACTTTTGATATTTTTACTTCAAGATTTAATTAAAAGTACACAATGATATTATAGACAACTCAAATCTTATTTAAGATTTTCTTTCGTTATCTAAGATATAGGTAACAAAAGAAAATTTTCAGTAAGATGTGAGTTGTATATAATATAATTGTACAGATTAAATCTTGAATTTCTATTCGATGGAGATGGAAACGTGGTGCTAATAAAAATATATTATATAGCCATGCGCCGTATAGACATTTCAGTCATTAATGAATCATATATAAGACGATACTTTTAGGCCCGTATTCATAATAAACGTATCTGAAAAGAGACAAAGATATAAGTTTAACCGTCGGTTAATCTAACCATGGTTGGTGAAATTGGCCCTTAAGGCCATTGCATGTACAAAAATTTTAGTCATAATCGTAAGGCCGTAAGCAAATGGTCCAATCACAGTCAAGCATTCTTACTACGTTATGATAATTCTTCTCTATGATTGGACGATTTGCTTACGGCCTTACGATTACGAGTCTGGTCAGAGGTCGATTTAAAATCCCATTCAACCAATCAAATGGCTGCGTAGCATCCCTGAATGTTTTAATTAGATTAGAGAAGCCTTCATTTGCGCACAGTACAATTGCACACGTTGCAATTGCACACCGTGCTATTAGACACATGAAGATGCGCACGGTTCTTTTGCGCACAGTTCTTTTACACAGTTTATTTAACTAAATAATTAGGTAAAAATACACACACACGGGGGGGTGCAAGGGGGGCCTTCGGCCTCCCCTCCCACCCCGTCGGTAGGGGTGCCTTAAGAACGTGTGCGCAAATGAACTGTGGGCAAATGAACTGTGCGCAAAAAGAACTGTGCGCAAAAGAACTGTGCGCAACTTCATGTGTCTAATAGCACGGTGTGCAATTGCAACGTGTCCAATTGTACTGTGCGCAAGTGAGCCTCTCCCTTAGATTACCAATCACCACCAAACGATTTTCTCTCATTTAAGACCAATTTGAACAAAATTGGTTCATTAATAATATAATATATTTGGTACGGCTAATTTTACAGCCATTCCCGCGCTACTTAACCGCACATGATTTTCTTCATTTATTGGAGGATCTAATATGGACCACCAAACGTTGTAAAGAATGCATTTGTGACCACCTAACGATTCTGCATCGAATAAACCCTGATTTAACTCGATTAGACTAAAAAAAAATGTTCTGCTAACTTTACATCAAAATTTTAATTATTTAATTAATAAAAAAACTACCTACTACCAAATGTTTTAATTAGACTACCAATCACCACCAAACGATTTTCTCTCATTTAAGACCAATTTGAACAAAATTGGTTCATAAATAATATATTGGTACGGCTAATTTTACAGTCATTCCTGCTACTTAACCGCAAATGATTTTTTTCATTTCTTGGAGGAACTATGGACCACCAAACGTTGTAAAGAATGCATTCGTGACCACCTAACGATTCTGCATCGAATAAGCCCTGATTGAACTCGATTAGATAAAAAAAAAGTTCGGCTAACTTTGTACCAAAATTTTAATTATTTAATTAAAAAAAAACAATCAACTATCAAATGTTGTAATTAGACTACCAATCATCACCATACGACCACTAAACGATTAGATAATTTTAATTTTAGAAAAGTCAAAGTTGTTCGGCTAACTTTACGGAGCTAAAATTTAGTCGGTGGAAACTGTTGAAAGTAGATAGTGCCAACCTCTGTTCATTATTTATAACAATTATTGCAATGATTAATTATATGTAATACGTTTAACTGATGATTCAACAAAATTATTTTAATATCCATTTTCTTTTTACTCAACTAACTGTGTGTGTACTGTATGTATTCTTTAGAGGTTATGTTTGTTTACATTCAATAAGCAAAAGTTAAGTTGGCTCTACTGAAATATCAATCTTTCTCGCTTCTACTATATTTCCAGTGGAAACAGTACGTTAAATTCGATGCGCACCGAAGCAGAATCGGATTGAAGACTTCGGTGGAAACTAGACCAATCTTTCTCGCTTCTACCATAGTATGACTAGTATGTTCACTCCTAGCTTTTTTCGGGTTCGCGTCGATCCCTTCTGCGCATCGCCATTTTTGGGGGAACCAATCAGACAATTGTTGTATGTGCGGTAGTGTAAAATCAGTGAGACATCAGAGAGGTTATTGGTCTAAAACTGGATATTAGCCCAAAAACATAGCGAAATACCACGTGATCGACGACAAAAAGATCAAAGTGCCGACAGAGAGTGAACATACTAGTTATACTATGCTTCTACTATATTTCCAGTGGAAACAGTACGTTAAATTCAATGCGCACCAAAGCAGAATTGGATTGAAGACTTCGGTGAAAACTAGACCACTGTGTAACAACTGTGTCACACAATGGTCTAGTTCCCACCGAAGTCTTCAATCCGATTCTGCTTCGGTGCGCATCGAATTTAATAGCGTTTTCGTTTTGCACGGGTTTGCTCGACCCAAGGTTGATTAATCACTATTTTATTATGAATTCAAGTCTTTTATTGGCAGAGACGGTGCAATGACGTCATTAATCAACCTTGGGTCGAGCAAATCTGTGCAAAACAAAAACGCTATAACGTACTGTTTCCATTGGAAGTATAGTAGAAGCGAGAAAGATTGATATTTCAGTAGAGCCAACTTAACTTTTGTTTATTGAATGTAAACAAACATAACCTCTGAAGAATACATACAGTACACACAGTTAGTTAAGTAAAAACAAAATGGATATTAAAATAATTTTGTTGAATCATCAGTTAAACGTATCACATATAATTAATCATTGCACTTTAGCAAGTAACTGTTATGAATAATAAAAAGAGGTTGGCACTATCTATTTTTAACCGTTTCCACCACTAAATTGTAGGTTCGTTCGCGTCGCATGCCCCAACATACTCCTACTCAGCTCCGTGAACTTGGCCTCCCGATTTTGACTTTTTGAGTTTTTTTTTAAATCGTTTGTAAGTTGTTTGTAGGTGATTGTTAGATTAACTAAAACGTTTGTTAGATCAGCTTCTGACTGCAAAACAAAAAATAAAAATGACCGTGAAGTTAGCCCCCAGTTTTTAATTTCAATTTTATTGAAGTTTTGCAGCAGGTTAATCGACGCAAAATCGTTTGTTGGTCACGAATATACTAATTAGAACGTTCGTTAGATCGTCGTATCTTGAATAAAAGCTAAAAACTTCACGGTCATTTCCCTAGAAAATTACTAAATATGATTTTTGGCTTTTATTTAAGAAACGACGACCTAACAAACGTTCTAATTACTATATTCGTGACCAACAAACGATTCCGCGTCGATTGACTCTCTGCAAAATTTAAATAATCGAAATTAAAAACGAGGGGCTAACTTCACGGTCATTTCCCTAGAAAATTACTAAATATGGTTTTTAGCTTTTATTTAAGAAACGACGATCTAACAAACGTTCTAATTAATATATTCGTGACCAACAAACGATTTTGCGTCGATTGATCTTCTGCAAAACTTGAATAAAATTGAAATTAAAAACTGGGGGCTAACTTCATGGTCATTTTTATTTTTTGTTTTGCAGCCAGAGGCTGATCTAACAAACATTTTAGTTAATCTAACAATCACCTACAAACGACTTACAAACGATTAAAAAAAAGAAAACTCAAAAAGTCAAAATCGAGGGGCCAAATTCACGGAGCTCTCCTACTCCCTCCAATGCGCTCCAATACGTTCGCGTCACTGAAACCAATATGGCGACTAGGTGTTCGCGTCGCGTTAGAGCATACTCTAAGGAGCAATTAGAAGCATGCTCTATTTGCCTCAAGGTGGTGCAGTTGGGGCAAATGTATGCGCGCATGCGTATAACAATTGAGGATGAGTGCTGTGCCAAAAAGAGAAATTGTGAGCTTAGAAGAGTAATGAATTGGGTACAAAATATTTGAATAGAAAAGAAAGGTTAAATAAAAAAACTAGAAATCCAAATAAATTAACAATCATGGAGACTTTTTTTAAGTACTTAGGTAAGAATTTTTACACAAGATTTTAGTATATGATGCTGATTGCTTAAATACTCGCAGTACTTTAGTTACATTTTTATTACCTAATTGACTAATAATAATTCTAGATAGATTAAATGGTTTTATTCTAAGATAATTCATATGACTCATACACGTATGTTTATATTTTGTTTGAATTGATACGTGAACAAACATAGTAATTGTTTTATGCACGACATATTATCCAGTAATCAATTTATTTAATCAATTGTTAGCTTTAATTTGAAATTATTTTAATTAATTAAGCTGGTAGTATGGATGAATTGCATGAATGCAGGATTGGGTAAGTTAATTATTTTTTTAACTAAGTTAAGTTAAAGTTAATGTCATAAAATTAATTTAGTTACGTTAAAAGTTGCATAAACAAAAAACTAACTCAGTTAAAAGTTGCGTTAAGATTAAATTAAATTAAGTTAAATCAAAAGTTAATTTTTAAAAACATTATGTATATTAAATTAGAATGTTTTAAAAATTTTAAATTTAATATTTTATTTGATAAATAATTTTTATTAAATTTACATGAAATAACAAATAACAAAGACATTTTGTTTTTTATATAGGAATGCATTTTTTTCTTTGCAACTACAATTATGAAAAAGTAAAAACTAATAATACTTTTATTTATTTTATAATACTTGTAAGAATTACACATACATTATAGAATAATGCTCTTATTAAAATTTAATCGTTATTAAAAATAATGATTAAATTTTAGTAAGTGCGTCATTTCAAAATGACGATCGGTTAGTTTTCCTCGTAAATCATCAAATAGTAAGCCACTTGCATTAAATAATCGAGTCGCGTTGATGAGTAGCGCTCATCACTCTTGAGCTTTTTCTAAACTAATTGTTTAATGTTTAAGATTTTATAGAAAAACAATAATGGCATTCAGAGATGAAAAATTTTTAACTTAGGAAAGAAGTTAATAAGTTTAAGTATGAAAATAACTAGTTGAAGTTAAAAATTAACTCATTTTAAATTAACAAAACTAAGTTAAAAGTTGTTAACTTTTTAACTTTTTATTTAACTTTTAACTAATTAACTAGTTACTACCCAACCTTGCATGAATGTTGTACTATAAGGAAGGGGAAGTACTCAAGTCCGTTCGTGTCACTGAGCGTTGGTGCACTAGAGTCCCTAGAAGTAAGAGTCTGGACGATCTGGTCAGAGTTTTTATTGGTTAACGAATTCGTTTTGTAGCAAAATGGCAGAACCAATCGATGCTTTCATATTCATTTCAAATATTCATTTGAATATCTTTAGCGTGCAAAAAGATTTGTGGAAGAGAGAAATAATTACACCAATTTTAAAAGTAGAATATGTATTAAAAGTATAGAACAAAATATAGAACATTTTTAAATATTACTAAAATAATAATTATTTTAAATTATAATAATTTATAATGTAGTAATATAACAAATATCACTTAATCATATAATGCCTCGCCATTGTTTTGCTACTATATTGGTACTTTTAAATGTTCTTTTTGGTTTTCTATTTTAATTCTAAATCTAATAAAACCTTTCATTATTATATTATATATACCATGACAGTTTTTAAGTGTATTACATGTAACATTTGTCATTTTGTCTATGAAAAATTTAATCAAATCGCAATTGACGTTTTTTAAATAAAGAATGTATCTTCTAATTGTAACGTCGCCGCTTTCGCGAGACGGCTCGGAATCGCTAGCCGGGATCAGGGCTCGGAAAGAGCTAGGAGACAAATAACGACGGAAGTTCTTTAAAGATGTAGTTTATTGTTCTAAAGGGTGTGCATGTACAATGTGACTGAATTACGTGTATGCGTGTATAATGTGTGTTCGTGTATAAATCTCCTGTGTGACTGCAACGTGTGCATGTATGTAGAGTTACAGAGTGTACGTTTATAATATTCTATTTGTCCGTGTATAAATGTCCGGTATGAAAGTAGTGCGTGCGGGTACAGAAATACTTTACGCGTTTACAATATATGGGCCGGATCGGATCAAACGGTGACGTCTTTATTTAATCATCCGATCATACATAAAATGTAGTGGCTTGTCGCGATTTAAAGTTCTCGGAATTTGGGCGACGGATCGGTTTGTTGTCGTCGCGTTTTTGTACGTTCCTCGGCTCTTTAACTGCTGAGCGTGCGAGTTGTATACGCGTGAGCGTAGGCGCGGGGTGTGCGGGCGCGCGAGAGCGCTAGGCGTGAGAGCGCGTGACGCGCGAGCGCGGGGCGCGGGGCGCGAGAGCGCGGGGCGCGAGAGAGCGCGGCGTGAGAGAGCGCGGACGCGGAGCTCGAGCGCGCGCTTATCTTATAAGCGCGGTGATATCTGCTTCGGTTCTTGATGGATTGCAGGACGGGATTATTTCGTATATGGATGTAACGATTAGACGGGAACGCCCGTCAGCGGCAGGTGATTCCCTACCGGTAGACTCTTGGCGTTGCGTGGCTTGAGAGGATCGTTTGAATGTGCTGAAAACTCTCAGCAGCGACCGGGTGCGCCCGACCTCGAGTATTCGGTAAAAGATTTGTTTTAGGAGGCTTCCTTAGGAAATGCCGGAGGCTGGGTGCGCCTAACCCCGTTTTCGCTTCTCTTGGCGAAGCTATCTGGGTTCGGAGCTCTGGTTCAGGCGCCGTACAGGCTCTGATCGGAGCAGGAACTGAAGTGTCTCTTCTTGTGTCGGACCGCTCTTTTTATCCGGGAAATCCGCCCGTTCGGTTAATTCCGGCGCTAATCGTCTGGCCCGATTGTTCCGGTTAATATCCATAATTATTTCCGAACAAATTCGGCGGCGTTCGGGCGGCCTCGGCGGTGGTACGGCAGGGACTGTCGCTCGGCGCTTTCCGTCGTAATTCGGCGTGACTTGGAAGCGCCAAGGCAACGTCCCCGGATTTGGATGTATAGCGGCCGTATAACGGCCCGTTTCGGTCGCGATATCTGAGACTATAAAAAAGGGCGCATAGCGCCGCTGGTGTTCGCCGGGCGGCAGCCTTCCGGTGGATCGACGGCCGGGTAATGATCACGGGGGGTGGATCGTTACATAATAATAACTTCCATTTCATAAAAATACTGAAATGTTTGAAATATTGAATATAAAAAATATATTAAATAATAACAACCAGTCATGTTTTCTGTGTAAAGTGATTTCACATTAATAGAGCCACTATGATTAATGACCCGGTAAAAAATTTTTTATATATAATATCATATATAACGATATAAAATTATATAGAAATATATACAATTATGTAGAAGTTATATATAATTATGTATAATTTTATACGACTTTTATTAAAATCGTATAAATATTATTTATAATTTTTTTAACTTTCATATATAATTTTTTAAACTTTTGTATAAAATTATATATAATTACACATAGTTTATACATAATTTTATATATTTCTATATAATTTTATACTATTATATATGATTATATATAAACAATTTGTTACCGAAGAAAAGGTTATAAAGGCATATTTATACTTTACAGTCCGTATATTTGCTTTTTCTTATTTATTTATAACTCAATAAGTGCTAATAATAATAATAAAGGCTTACCGGTTTATAATTTTATCAGATAAATTTATACAAAATGCACAATTTATACACAATGCGCACATTTTTAAAAGACTGTCAATCAACGTTGTTGATACCTATTGACGCCATTTTGCTTCAAATCCAAAGATTGTCCAGACTCTTACTTTTAGGGACTCTAGTGTGAGAAGCCTTTATTTGCGCACAGTACAATTGCACACGTTGCATTGCACACCGTGCTATTAGACACATGAAGATGCGCACGGTTCTTTTGCGCACAGTTCATTTGCGCACAATTCTCTTGCGCACAGTTCTTTTACACAGTTTATTTAACTAAATAATTAGAATAATTAGGTAAAAATACACACACACGAGGGGTGCAAGGGGGGCCTTCGGCCCCCCCTCCCGCACCCACCCCGTCGGTAGGGGTGCCTTAAGAACGTGTGCGCAAATGAACTGTGCGCAAAAGAACTGTGCGCAACTTCATGTGTCTAATAGCACGGTGTGCAATTGCAACGTGTCCAATTGTACTGTGCGCAAGTGAGCCTCTCCCCACTAGTGTACATGACTCATCTACTCCAACCGCCATCTTACCTGTGATCCAAGTGCTCTCTGGTGTACATTGGAGCATACGACGCGAACAAACCTTTTGTCAATTCGCTGTCACTCCGATAAAGCTTACAGATCGAAGTGGGAGTGAAATGAGCGCAGTCAGTCGCATTTCCATCGACTTAAATTTGGTTCTACGCCGCACTAGGTGCGAATTAATGCTTCGGTGGAAACTAGACCAGTGTATAACCGTGTTGAGTGGGATTCGATTGACTACGTTGCTTTTGACCACAGAACCCTCTGATCTTTGACTATATACCTCAGGACTGCTAATAGGCAGCCATCTTGCGATCTCAACGCCCCCAGGTACCAAATGGCCAAGCCAAGAACTAAATCACATATTCTGTGAATTATTTACAAGTAAAAAAGAATTTGAAGTAAGTTTAAAAAGTGCTTTAAATAAAATTTTAAAAAAATGGTTTGTCATTGTTTATTATAAAAATTTAAATTGATTTAAAAATGTAATATAAAAGGAGCAATAACGGACCTTAAAAAAGAAAAGAATTAATCAAAATGTAATGTAATATATGGATATATATTTGCAAATAAAAAATTAACAGAATAAAAAAACGCAATCTTACATAAAAGAATATAAATAATTATTTATTATAATTGCACTTATTGTCCTTTAAATAATATAATTTTTGTAAAATCTTTTCTTACATATGTTGAATGCGATTTTCTTGTCAATTCTTTTCCGAAGTAATAAAATTTTACTTTTAAATATAATTCTATTATTGTTTTTATTAATTCATACTTATGATTGCACATTAAGTCATTGTCCATTACGTGCACGTCAAAATGATTAAAAAGTTGATTAAAATTTATATTTCTTATCACATTTATAGTAATTTTTTGAAATGCGTGTTTCATTTTCAATTTATTTTCTATTCTATAAATATTAAATAGCTTTTCTGTTACACTCGTTATAGCATACGTATCTTATCTCGGATAACGTAAATTTCCAAGACTTTTCAAATTAATAAAAAGTGAATTTGCCTCTTTTGATTCATTCACGAGTTGGATGCATGTGTCGCAAGAAAGTTTTTGTAATAAGCGCATTTCAACAAAACCAGAAATGTAAAGTACGACGTGGTGTACTGTTGAATTCACATATTGAAGTGGAATATTATCAACTTTTACATCTTCAATATTTTCCTCTTTCAATTCAATAGGGCTCTTTTTAATTCTTCTTGAAGATATCGTCAATAAAGTAGTGCTATCAAGTGGGAGACAGTTTGCCGCTGCTGACGATTTGACTTCATTATGATGTAAAAGGCGCTAAGCCGACGTAAATTGGATACAATTAGGATTGTTATTATATCCCCCCATAGCTCGGATGCATGAAAAAAATATTTCTAGATGATCTTGAGAGAATTTATATGATAAAATATATTTCAAATATCCTACTTCAACATAATCTTGATATATTTTTTTCAAATTTTGTAAATCAATAATAAATCCTAAAAATCCGGTTTTTGATTTAGTTTCCGTTATCAATTTACCATTAGGATGAATTTTTATATTGGAGAAATATTGTATAGCTTCAGCAAAAAAATTTAACATTTCAAAAGCCGTGTCTGGTTGTAATGGTCGTTTAAAACCGTATGTAAACATACTTCGAGAATTTAAGCAATCGAATGTATTATTGACCATTCTTAAAAATGTAATAGTCGCAGTGCACTCTAGAAAATCCGGATGTCCTTCTTTCATTAATAATTCTAAGGCAGTTGCACAGCTTTCACTTAATGTTTGGGCTGCTAACTTTACGCTCATTTTATTTTTTTGCCATTGAATATGTTTGTTATTAATTTTATTTGCTAAATGAAAATAGTCATTTTCTTGTAGATGGACCAGATTTTCAATGAACTCCCATTTCATAGAGTTTCCATTACTGTCATACAAAATTTCTTTAGTGGCCCAAGCTGTTCGTATCAGCTTGAGCATATGTGCAGCATCAAAAAATATGACTATGTCGTGATCACGCGTTGGATGTCGGAAGTATGGCCTATTATTGTATGTACACATCTGCATTTAACTCAGTGCACATTTTAATGTTTGCTGGAAGCTCATCGAATGTCAATGCAATAATATTAATTCCTGACGGAGCTATGAAATTTAGAATTTGTAAAGTAATTTCAGCTCGTTCTTGTGATGTTAAACTATCTATGTAAAAGTAGGCAACCGGTATTTTCCATCTTTCATTAAGACCTGTTAGTAAATAGACCAACGCTTCTTTAGCCAAAGGCATATTATCAGGTTCTGGTATTACGGTTCCGCAATCCACATAACCAAGGAATTTTTTTTCTGAATTACTCCATTCAAGTTGCTTCCTTATTGCTATTTCGTCCATCATCAAAGTAGCATATATTTTTTTATCTCCGGCAGCCTCGCTTCTTTTTTTCAAAATATCAAAAGCTTCTTGTGTAAAACCAGGAGATCCGTTCGTGTTAGCATACCAAGATCGCAGCGTTGACGGAGCTGGTAATTTATTTCTGTAAACTTCTCGCACATAATTGTATGCTTTTGGACTATAAAAGTTTAATGTTAACGCAAAAGCCCGTAACTCTGGAGAATACCGTCCTTTTACTTTCCCTTTCTTAATTTCTTTAATGATTGATTTTTCTTCAGACAAATTCTAAGATATTTATTGAAAATACATTAAAAATACACGAAAATTCATTACAAATACATGAGAAATAAGAAGATCAATAATAGAAGATTTGTATAAGATCCATTATAAATACATCAAAAATAATGTATATACATTACATATAATATACAATTGATTTAAAAAAATCGTATATTATCTGCATGAATAATATACAATTGATTAAAAAAAAATCTTATATTATCTGCATGAATAATATACAATTGATTAAAAAAAATCTTATATTATCTGCATGAATAATATATACAATTGATTAAAAAAAAATCTTATATTATCTGCATGAATAATATACAATTGATTAAAAAAAAAATCTTATATTACCTGCATGATATCATAAGTATTTGAAGAAAGTAAGTTATTTTTTTAAAAATCTGATAGTAAACTTTGCAACGATTCAATTTTTTTCTTCTGTCGGTTTTGAAGAGATTGCAATCGCTTGATTTTGTGATCCTTTTTTGGCAAGTTTCTCTAAGCAACCGAACAGATTGTTTTAATTTTGTTGGAGTCATTTTTTCAATAAGTTATTGGAGATGTCACCAGGATATCGGATTTTCTTTCTTGTTGGAGTAGAAAACGCCTCTGGCAAAGGCGTGATTGCTGTATCATGCTGTTCATTTACAGACACTTCGCTGAAAAAAATTCAATAATTTAATATTATAGTTAAGTAAAAGATAACTTTCTGTTTTGATTTTATGAACAATTCATAAAATATTTTTCTTACTTTGATAAGTTTGACACATCCATCATTTGCAACGATTGTTCTTGTTCGCTATTTTCATGGCAGTTGTCAATTGACTGTACTTCTAGTCTGCATACGAGGGTGGTCTGAAAAGTTTCCGACCTCAACGTGAAGATGACAACACTCGTAAATAAAAGCTACTGAATTTCGTTGTTCATCTGTTGACAGTTACTCATCTAAAGTTTCAGCCATTTTGGACGCGCAGTTTTTATGTAACAGTCGTTTGAGTGAGTTGGTGTGAGTCTTTTTGTGAAAATGGACAAAATCGAGTATCGAGCTGTCATTAAATATTTGTTTTTGAAAGGCAATACGCCTACGCAAATCAAAGATGAGTTGGATTCTGTGTATGGGGACTCTGCACCATCATTTACCACAGTGAAATTTTGGGCAGCTGAATTTAAACGTGGCCGTAAGAGCTTGGGAGACGATGAACGTTCGGGACGTCCAAAAACTGCAACTACCGACGAAAACATCGCCAAAGTTCACCAAATGGTGCTAGACGACCGCCGAATTAAAGTGAGAGAGATAGCAGAGGTTATGAACATGTCAAAAGAACGTGTTTGTCACATATTAGATCAACATTTAGGCATGAGAAAGCTGTCCGCGCGTTGGGTGCCGCGTTTGCTCACGTTAGACCAAAAACGTGTTCGAATGAACATTTCCAACGCTCTTTTGACGCAGTTTAGGCGCAATAAATCCGAGTTTTGGCGCCGATTAATTACTGTAGATGAAACTTGGATACACCATTATACGCCCGAAACAAAAATACAATCCAAACAGTGGACTGCAAAGGGGGAACCGGCTCCAAAAGAAGCAAAAACTGTTTTTTCGGCTGGGAAAGTGATGGCGACTGTTTTTTGGGATAGTCATGGAGTTATTTTAATCGATTATCTTCAAAAAGGAAAAACCATTACAGGAGCATACTACGCATCATTACTTGACAAGCTGAAGGCAGAACTTGCGGAAAAACGGCCACATTTGCAGAAAAAGAAAATCCTGTTTCACCAAGACAACGCACCGTCTCACACCTCAGCGGTTGCCATGGCGAAAATCCACGAATTATCGTTTGAACTGCTTGACCATCCGCCTTACTCACCAGATCTAGCCCCAAGCGACTTCTTTTTGTTCCCTCATCTAAAAATTGCGCTCGGAGGACAAAGATTTTCGTCAAATGAAGAGGCAATCACCTTCGTGAACAATTATTTTGCAGAGAAAAATGCCGAGTACTATTTTGACGGGTTACAGAGATGGGAGCATCGCTGGGAGAAGTGTGTAGAGTTACAAGGAGACTATGTTGAAAAATAAAAAAAAAATTTCAGATAAAATGTGTTGTATCTTTGTTAGGTCGGAAACTTTTCAGACCACCCTCGTATATAAATTTTATCATATATATTTTATTTTGTCATCTTTTATTATTGTAATTCATTATATTTTATTTCTCTTTAAAAACCTTTTATTTTCTGCACATGGGAATATTGTTGGAATCGAATGTGGCTTCAGACGTGCACAAGATAAACCAATCTTCTCGAAACAATTTTCTTCAAAATGTTTCGCACATATTGTTGCTGTTTTTGGCACATTTAGAGTGTTTTCCTTATACAAAGTAATTAAGACTTGCACCCACTTCTTTCTAATTTCAGGATTACTTGGAAATCTGTAAACATATATATTTATTTGTGTAAATAATTATAATAATAATAAATATATATTGAATATAAATATAAGATTAGAATATCATATATATATATACAAACACATATGTGGGGAGCTTTCCAGCAAGGACACAGTGCGACACAGAGTATCATTCTATCTTCGTTGTTCATTGGCATTGAAAGAAGATCGAACGATACTTGCTGGAAAGCTCCTATTATATAGAAGATTAAGTTAAAAAAAGAAAATAATTTTTTAAAAGTTAGATTAAGTTTAGATTAATAAAAAGTAAAAACTTACCTATATAATGGCACAGAAGTAAAATTTTGTACTCCTTTTGTTTTATATCTCGTGTTATTACACGATTTAATAAAACAATAACGTACCATATTTTATTTCACTTATTTTTTTTTTAACTCTGAAAAATCTTGTATACACCTCTAAGTCAAAGTAATACACAGTCAGAATCTCTCAGAACCAGACTTCTATTTAGAAGTCTGTGCTCAGAACTCAGAACTCAAGTTAGGTTAGGTGATTAGTTCTTGACGTGGCCATTTGGTACCTGGAGGCGCTGAGATCTTGGATCGCGCTTTTACATGGAAAAATGGGGCCATTAGCAGTCCAGAGATATATAGTCAAAGCCTCTGATAGATAGACCTAGTAAAAAACCGTATACACCGGTCAATATAATTGGCTGTGGTCAAAAGCAACGTGGTCAAACGGGACGCTCCCACCGTGTTTCCACAGTATATCCAGTAGCGCAACTCCCTGTCGGCACCTTTGATGTTAGTGTTGGCCAAAACGGAGTGCGCATGCGCGAAATAAGTAAGATGACTAGTAACGCCATCTGAACTTTTCTCTCACTCTTCCTTGTTTCGTTCTCTCTCTCTATCTCATTGCTACATTAGAATAATATAATTTAATAAGAATTATGTACAAATATAAGTTATTAATAATATAATGTATGTTAGAAAATGAAACAAACAAATAAAAAATATAAATATTATAAGCGACATTAATTATGTTACATATAATATTATAAAAGTCAAAAGAAAGCAAAATATAATGTAAAAAATATAACTGTGCTAGAAAATATTATAACATATTGTAGAACATATTATAACATTAATGTCTCTATTTTATAATCTTTAAAATAGTTATCTTTATCTGCACAAAATCTTGATTTATATATACAGGGTGTCCGGTAATTGACGGATCACCCGTCGTGTGCAGAGATAGAGCGAGTTAAACCGAGTAGAAAAGTCCTGTACCATTTTGCAATCTTTGCAATAATTAATGAGAAATGAATTAAACAAGATCGGCCAATCCGTGCGAGTTCAAGCGCGCGGCGAGAAGAGACAGCCCACGCGCGGTCCAGCTTTTTTCGTCGCTCGTACATAGCCATTGTCCTTTGTAAAGTGCTCCTCCCCGCTTTGTGGAGCAACCGCGTAAACATTAAGCTATTGCTTTTCGCCACGCGAGTAGTATCACATAACAGTGGGAAGTCTCTTCTCGCCGCGCGCTTGAACTCGCGCGGATTGGCCGATCTTGTTTAATTCATTTCTCATTAATTATTGCAAAGATTGCAAAATGGTACAGGACTTTTCTACTCGGTTTAACTCGCTCTACCTGCACACGACGGGTGATCCGTCAATTACCGGACACCCTGTATATGTTATACATTTTACATAATGTAGTTATATTGTTTTGATAAATGTTTAATAATATGATTTGTAATGTTTTCTTGAGCACAGTTATATTTTCTGCATTATATTTTGCTTCCTTCTGACTTTTAATATTACGTTAATATTATATATAATATAATTAATGACTAACATTTATAATATTTTATATTTTTTATATTTTTTATATTTTTATATTTTTTGTTTTTTTCATTTTTTTACATTCATTATATTATTAACTTATATTTCTACATAATTCTTATTAAATTATATTATTCTCATGTAGCAATGAATTAGAGAGAGAACGAAACAAGAAAGAGTGAGAGAAAAGTTCAGATGGCGTTACTGGTCAACTTACTTAGGCTGCTTTCCTTTTAGGGAACACAGTCGACACTTTTGACACAAATCGACACACGACGCTTTCCATTTAGAATTTGATTCAAACTCAATCGACACTATTCGACTCTGCTCGGGAGGAGAGTTGGAATGTGCTTTTGACCGAAGAACGCATCCATTCCCAGTATTTCGCGATAGAAAATCTTTGAATCTAGTACTTTTCCTTATTAAGGTTTGAATTGTTTGTGCAATAAAAAATAAACAATAAAAAATAAAAATAAACTCTATTTTTATAATATATTTCGAGTGATAAAAATATTTATATACAGTATAATATATTATACATACATTTATAAAACTTGAAAACACGTTTGAGAAGTTTTACGATAAATCTTGTAAGATTAGGTATTAAAAGCAGTGCACACTGTGTATCCGTTTCTGTGTATCGCGTTCCATTTAACTGTGACAAACTGTGCTCGAGTGTGTTAACCTGTGTCGATTTGTGTCTCCTAAAAGGAAAGCAACCTTATTTCGCGCATGCGCACTCCGTTTTGGCCAACACAAAATCGAGAGAGTTGCGCTACTGGATATACTGTGGTGTTTCGTTGCTGAAAAGCACCCATAGATTAGGTTCCGTAAAGCGCATATGCTCATATGCATATATCTGTATAGTATACGTTATGTATATTAAAGAAAATGCGCGCATATGCGCTTTATGGAACCCAGCCATGGTCACACGGGAAGTTTTTGAATCTTTGTGCAATTAGTTATTATTAACTAAATAAACTAAATAAACTAAGAACCAACTGACGTATAGGCGAATTCTTGATAAAAGCCTAAACAACCTGAAGAAGAAGAAAAAGAAGAAGTAAATAAATTAAGGTACATTTATTTTATAAGTTAAATAAGCATATGGAGCAAGAATGGTAAGTAATTAATAATGATTAAAATAAAGCAAATGGTTTAAATATATTAAATTGTTTTATGTTCCATAGGTATACTGCAAGAATAAAAGCGGTACCTAATCATTAGCGAAAATATGGTTTCGAAAAATGGCGGGACGTCACTTTTCGACAAGGCTCACTTCAGTATGTATAAAGCTCAATATCCATATCAGGGTTGGGAACGTATCATACCTTATGTATCATACATAGGTATCCTACGTATGATACTAAATATGATACATACTTTAGTTTCATACACATGTATCATACGTTATGTATCATACGTTACATTAAAAATATAAAAAATAAATATATTAAAATCGATTAGAAAATTATGGTATGACCAGATTGCTCCATATATGTGCTTTAAAATTAAATCCATGCAATAAAAACACAAATATATAACAGCGAATAACTGAAATTACTATATTAAACACTGCACTATTATATATTGCATTTACATTTTCAATATTACTTCTTTTTTGTTTTTTATTTACAGACTGCATATTTAATAGATCTGTTCTTTATGACTATAACACAGTCTAATCATACCCAGTTGCGACACTCAGCCGTCCAACCTGGAACAAAATTTTAGTGCGCATTTGCGAATTCGTACACTTAACAACACGGCTGCGCCATAGGTAATCATAAAATATCATAGGCAACCTCAATTATTATATCTTCTGATATGTATTATGATACGTATTATGCAGAAGTATTGTTTTTATTTCTTCTACTTTAACAAATTCTTTTAATTATAATTCAAATTGCACAGAAAACATTTTTTTTATTACATATGTACATTTGAATCGTAGCGCCGGTACATATAACAATATGGCACATACCACGTGACTTGAGGACAACTAGATCAAAGGTGCCGACACTCAGTGTCGTAACTGGGTATGGTTAGACTGGGTGCTTTCCATTTACATGCACTTGTGTCGACTTACGTTAACTCAAGTGAACTCAAGTTAGTAACCTCAATACGATAAATGGAAAGCCACGCTTGATCACGCTTGACTCACCATCTAAGCAGAGTCACTCGAAGTCGACTTGTGTCATCGACAAAAAGCGACACAAATGTAATGGAAAGCAGAAATGATACTAGGAGTCAGGTTGTGTCAACTTGTGTCACTAAATGGAAAGCACCCAGTATACAGAGTACACGTGTTGTACTTAAAATGAAATAGATACATATTTGAAGTTTGGCGAAAGCGAGATAGAAAGTTTTAGTGCAGTCCAGTGCAGCGACAAAGAACAGATCTAATAATAAAATTGATAAACTAATTCTAAATCGAGTAATAAATAAACACAAAAACTATATGGTTTTACTATATATTACATAAAAAATATATTTTTATGTAACTAATAATTATAAATTGACTTCTTAAAAAATCTAAAAATGATTTGAGGTTAGGATTAATGTCACAGGTATAATACATTGGCTGTGTTCCGAAATTCACTGCCAGTACTGGAAATCTATAGTTTATGTTAAGTATATTGTAGATTTTCAGTACTGGCAGAGAATTTCAGAACACAGCCATAGTTTGATACGAATCCTACGTATGATACGCAATCATACGTATCATACGTATAAAACTTCTGGAATGCGTATCAAACCCAACCCTGGTCCATATATGTTCATACATGTTCGTGTCAGTAAACGTATATACTATAGATACTATAGATACTATATAATCAATGCACTAATCTGACCGATCAAATTCGGTCGATATGACAGATTTCTTAACCTTACAAGACGTCATTTATAAAAGTTTATTTTATATACTACTTTTTTAATATTGTGGCAATTTTTATTTATTATTACATCATTATTCTACACTTATTAAAATATACATATAAATAAATTTTCATTGAGATTGGTGAGTAAAATCAGTTTTGCATATTTTCCGAAAATTTATTTTTTTTGGCCTTACTATTTAAATTATATTATTTGTGCAAAGTATCTCAAATTTTTATATGTATCATTATTAACATTTATACAGATTACTCGATGGGATGCTTTCGACTATGAGAGAACAATATTAATAATTCTTTAAAAAAAAAGAGATTAATTTGAAATTAATTAGCTAATTCCAGTCAGAATGACATTGGAACTAATTGATTACTTAAAGGATCCTCAACTAGTCGCAACAATTCAAAAATTTTTTGGTGTTAAAATATATTATGATAAACATTTCGAGGAGTTTAAACCCAAAACAGTTCAAACTGAGAAGAGGGAACACATTTGTATGAAAGTTGATCGTAATGAAGAAAATTATATTTTGACTTTTCATAATAGAAAAATAAATGGCTATAATACAAACAGTTCCAAAAAATTCAATAAATGCACAGAACAAACAGAATTTTTAAAACAAAATGAATCAATAAATGAAGAAGAAACTTCGTCGTTTTCAGAAAATCCACATTATGCAATCACTAATTTATTTTGGTATTATCTATTTTTATTTGGAACTGAACTAGGAGATGAAATCTTTTATTCATCTTTTATACCTTTCTTGTTTTGGAATATTGATGGAGCTGTTGGCCGGAGAGTAGTCTTAGTATGGGCCATTATTATGACTATTGGTAAAGTAAATTATTAATTAAGAATATAGCACTATGACATACTTTATATATATTGTATAATTTTATATAATTTATTCTTAAACTTATGTTATACATTTTCAGGACAGGCATTAAAAGATATAATTTGTTGGCCTAGGCCAGCATGTCCCCCAGCAGTTAGATTACAAAATAAATGGTCACAAGAATATGGAATGCCATCTACTCATGCCATGGTTGGTTTTGCAATTCCATTTAGCATAGTATTATTTACAATGAACAAATATATTTATCCTACTTTTATCGGCTGCTTTATTGCTTTAATTTGGTAAGTTGATATATAGTAATATTTTATTATTAACTACTTATTAGTATTTGTCATTCATTACTTGTATTAATGTATAATAATTGAATTGTGCAACATACGTGATTTTTTTAGGTGTGTACTTGTCAGTATGAGCAGACTCTATCTAGGTATGCACACTGTGTTAGATATTGTAGTTGGCTTAGTATTAACAATTGTGTTAATGATTCCATTAGTACCTTTAATAGACATAACAAATTCTTACATCACTACCAGTTTTTGGTTATCAGCAATCCTGATTATGGTCAGTATCGCTGTTATCGTATATTATCCACTCAGCGATAAATGGACACCTACTAGGTATATATAAGTCATTGATATCTCATACATAATTGTACAAGCAATTAAATTTTATTCTCTTACATATAATTTTGATTTATTTCAGAAGTGACACTGCTATGGTTGTGTCAGTCACAGCAGGGATTCACATGGGAGCATGGCTTAGTTATTATACTGGTATATTAAGTGCATCGTTGACTGCACCACCATATCATATCGTTTGGCCAACATATTCTATGCTTGGTCATCTGATTCTTAGAACTTTACTCGGCTTTTCTACTATTATTGCAACAAAAGTTCTCTGCAAATGCCTCAGCTACACTATAATATGTGCCATGTTACAAATTAATTGCAAAGAGCTTATGAAATGCCAGGATTATAGTGGAAATCGAAATAAAGTGTTCGTCGACCTAATCTACAAATATGTAGCATGTTTTATGATAGGTATAATTACAGTATATCTGTTGCCACAAGTTTTTAGCATGATAGGTATCGAACGACCGGCATTTTATACAGAAATATGAAAAAATTAATATGCAATTTATTGTTCAGTTTATATTCTGTGAAATATATTTTATATCTTGTTTACTTATTGAGCATTTTTATAATTTTAGCAAGAGATCTACATCTAGAAAGAAAAATATATCATTTGATATAGAGCATATATATTTTTCAAGTTAGAAACTAATAGAAAGCTTTTGAATATGAAGTATATTAAAGTTTCAATTATTTTGATAAATTTAGCAAAATTTTTTTAAAGATTAATTACAAAAGTAGAATCACTCTTTAGTACTAAAACTTTATTTTTGTTTTATTAATGTATCTATTCGTAATACCTGAAAAAATTAAGGAATATATACAATGGGTCTAATATAAAAAAAGAAATATTCTTACCATAATACTATAATCCAAAAAGGCTTTTGCATTATTTGTTTCAAGTGTATATGGAAGTAAAATATCATAAGAACAACAAGCTTTCTTATCTGTAACATTTATGCGATCAGAGTTAATTAATACTACTACATCCTCAACGGAAACCTGTAAGTGAGAAAACATATAATACCTATCCGACTGAATGTTGCTAATCTGTAAAATAATTTATTTAGTAATTTTGAGACTCACACTTCTTGACATGTTAAATAAAATTATTAAATGTTCAACTTGATCTTTCAATGGTTCTTTTAAAATTACATAATCCATTCTTGCAGTATTATTTTCTTGTACATAAGTTGTGTTAATGGTAGGTGTAGAATCAAAAATTTCTTCAATTAATGGCTTGTGATCTTGTGGTTTTTTAAGCTCACGATTTTCTATTCTATGCTGCTGTAATTTTCCCATTACCTACAATATTATTCATTAACATACTTTAGATAAATGCTTATGCGATATTTTTTATGTACACTTACTGTTCGATTTTTAAGAATAACATAATTTTCCATATCAAATTTTTTGTCATATTTATCTGTCACTGCATTTAGTATAACTAATATCGTAAATGTCATAAAATGTTTTTTCTCTCGGCACTTTTTAAAATATGCTCCATTTATCATGACATCATATGTTGCACTGAATGTACCAGCTGTAAAAAGCAGAGTACAATATTTAAATTTACAAATAACATTTACTTACAAGATAATTCATAAATATCATTTTGATAATATAATAAATAATTCTAATATAATAAAAAAACTGAATGATTGTCATTACACTTATCAGCTTCCATCCTTTCAGCACAAATACTCATCGGTATAGTATAAGTAACTACTTCATCATTTAAAAATTCAAATAATTTGGTATCAGATATATCTTCTGGTGGTGGTATTTTATCAGACACACATATGTTCACAAAAATCTTTTTTTTGTCAGCTGTTCTAGTTTTTACACAGATACCTATAATCATCATATTGCAAAAAAATTTTTTATTTGTAATAAACAATCTACAAAGCAATGTTATACAAACCAGGAGTAGGTTGTACGAGGATAGATGATTTTGAATCAAATTGTTTCATTAACTCGTCCATCTGCTGATTTAAAGCATCTCTATCTTTATCCTGTTGGACAGATTGAATATTTGTACATTTTGCCATTTTTTATATACATTAATGTAATACATATTTATCATATATTTACTGATAATAACAAATTTTTAATTTTGATAGAGTCGTCAATATCGAGAAATGTGGTGTCATTCATAATTATTTAACCAGACGTAAAATAAAGAGAGTTTTCACTTTTCTAAGCAATTACTGCAATTCAAATATTTTTGATGTGGTGTGCGTATATAAGTTAAGGTGTTTTCTTTGTTTTTTTTCTTTATTGAAAATGACACTCTGGGGTTATTTCTTCTACTATACCACCGACGAGATACTATTAAAGATGGTCTTATGGGAGTTAGGCCCGTTCTACAATACGTCGTATGTTGCTGTCGAATGTCGGAACGCAGTCGATGATCCAATGAGGAGAGCTCGTTTTCGAAAAGGAAATTCTCTCATTGGACCATCGGCTGCGTTTCGACATCCGACAGCGACATACGACGTATTGTAGAACGGGCCTTAGGCTGGTTCTACAATAAGTGTGGTAAGTCGTGTCGTATGTCGTAAAAGGCTGGTTCTACAATAAGTGTAGTAAGTCGTGTCGTATGTCGTAACGCAGCCGAGATCCAATGAGAGAATTTTTCTTTCAAAAACGAGCTCTTCTCATTGGATCTCGATTACGTTACGACAAACGACACGACTTACGACGCTTATTGTAGAACCAGCCTTAGTGTGACTGGAAAAAGATCGCTGCGCACTAGCGTCCTCTCAGTAATATTGCGGCCAGAGTGAGAAACAGTAACTGAAATCTGTCACGTCTGGGTGACCTTTTTCTTCTTCTATTCCTAGGTTAGAAAAAGAAAGAGAGCTCTCTATTTTTTATAGGGCAACCTGCATACACCGGCTATACCCTAGGGACGCCGAGAGCTAGGACTTGACTTATGGATCTAGGGAAAGTGAACTAGATGGTACGGAATGGTGATATTAGTAACTTACTAAATTTAAGACAATATTTTATATATGATTAAATATAATCGAGTATAAGATTTAGTATAATTTAAGTGTATTTTGGGTACATATATTTTAAGGGTTTTCAATGTTTTCTAGGAAAGAAATTAACTCGTCTATGTCTAATTGATCGTCGATAATCTCAGAAAGTAATCTGATTAATAAATTTAGAACAAAATTTATAGCTTCGGCTTCTTCGTTGGTAATTCTAGGCTTCATTTGAATTATCGCAATATATTCGTAAATGATTAATTTAGAGATTTTATTCATTGATAATCGTTACACAATTGTACTTATAATAACTTAAAGTCAGCGATGATATAGAAATAGTATATTGAATTTAAGGAAAAGCGTTTGAGGTTAATAGTGAATTAATCACAGACTTCTATATACTACTAGACTGCTACCTTCTCGGGTCAGCCTACAGCGAAAAGTGAGGCGAGTGAGAAATAGTGGAGGGGATAGCGCCGCCATTTTTTGTCGGGCAAACGTTCTGGTGTTTTTGGTGTTTGAAAGTGATTGACGTGGTTATGACGAATTATTATTTAAATTGACATTTGATAAAATAAAGGGAAGTATAATATGCCGATGTCGTGCAGTGTAGTGGGCTGCGTAAGCAGGCATAAACCCGGTTCAATGATCAAGTTCTTTGGGTAAGTATTATAAATAAAATATATAAATATATAAATATATAAATATATATAAATATATAAATATATATATAATATATAAATAATAATAATATATAATAATAATAATATATATAATAATATACATATAATATATGTATATATATATACATATATATATACATATATATATATGTATATTTCTAAATAATATTACTTGTATTTTATTCATCCTTTTACCCCTGCTTTTTATTTCATTTATTCATGCACGAGCATTATGATGCGAGAATTATGATTTGCGCATCATGCGATTAGTCGATGAATTAAAAAACTCGCCCTATATACAAGGACGCCCAACAAAAAATGGCGGCGCTATCCCCTCCACTATTTCTCACTTGCCTCACTTTCTGCGAGCGAGCTAGCAGTCTAGTAGTATTTAGAAGTCTGTGGAATTAATGTATGATATATATATATATATATATATTTATATGTATTTTATATGCTATTATTTCATATACTTTATTCAATATACTTAGATCTAATTTTATATCAGATTTATGCCGTTGAAATGAGTAGAAGATTAGAAAACTTATTTGAGATTAAATTTATTAAAATTTGCAGAAAGAAAAGATGTTGATTGCTTAGAAAGGGAGAGGAGAATAATTATTTTTATAAGGAGTATAATATCGATATTAAATAAACTCATATATTTCCATTTTTATCCTAAACTTAATTCAAAGGGAGAGATTTAGGGCGCAAGGAAATTGTCGTTCGGTGCACAATCCTTGGGTGCTCGAAAACGAAGGAATCTCGGGACTTTGGTATAGAGTGTCGCTCTGGGCATAGAAATGCTCGACGACAAGGTAGATAAAAGGTTGAACCACGTCCGAGTTAAAAGAGTATTGAATGATTATATTCAATATAATATTAAGATTTATTTCACTTCCTGTTGTCGATTTTTTATTGGAGAGTAAAGGTATAAGGAAAATTGTCGATCAACGGCACGATAGTGCTCGATGACGAAAGGAATTATATTGGGTGATGATTTATGAAATGTCGTTCGGTGCAAGCCTTGGGTGCTCGAAAACGAGAGGAATCTTGGATTAGGGTGAGAACGACGCACGGGCACAGCGGGTGTGCTCACAGCGTCTGGGTGAATAAAAGGTTGGACGACGTCCGAATAACAACAGGAGTACGTATTCTATTCTCAAGTCTAATTATATCGTTTAGTATCGATATTATTATTATTATGGATGCAAGGAGGGTCGTATGATAATTTTATGTCGATTCTAAAGGAACGACTGACTGTGAACTGTCAGCTGCATGCCAGTGCTTGACAGGGGGTTCTTTTTATTATGTAAAGGATATAAGGGTGTCACCGGAAGCATGTGGAATGCGAGACGGTGAGAGATAGAAAAGGTTGTCAGTCGTTTATAGATTTCCTAATCTTCGTAATGATACGGCATATTCTGATATTTAAGGAAATTATGATTACTTACCGTATCGTTGCGACGAATCTCAGGTTTTAGCCAAGCCTTCTGTGCAATTTCGAACCTTTGCGTCTCCTGGAGGACCTCGGTCATGGACGATTCAGGCCAGATTGAAATACACAGATGTATGCACAAATGTCTTTTATTTCTGAATTGTACACTTAGTCTTGGTCTAACGCACGACCGACAAAATGAGAGAAGTGTCGATGCAGTATACAGAAATTTTATAAGTACTACGCGAGGTAGCAAGTAAATTACGATGATAAGATTAAACGAAAATGGTCGATGAAAATGTTCTGAACAGATCTGAATGAATTTGATCGAATGATCGACTATGACTATATGAGATGATCTGTTCTCTGACTATATGACTATCTGACCATGACTATATGAGATGATCTGCCTATCTGACTGAAGAGCTCGAATTTTGCGGTTTATATACTGTCGGGACAAAGGTATTGAGATCGGACATTGGTGTCGTGTGAAACGATTCGGGATGTTTCGGGGAGATAAATTTTACATTTCTTACATCTACGGTGTCTTTTTAATTAGAGCACCTGTTGGCGTATGCTCTGGATGACTTCATCCACCGGATATTGGCAGCACAAAGAAGTTCTACGCGAGTACTATTGTCTGATTTCCGGGCTAATTTAAATAAGACGGTGGTCGGCGCGTAGACGACAAGACGTTACAATAGAATTAAATTTACTTGTAGCCGACACTTGCGTTCGTGGAATCGAATAATACATCGTTAGTTCGGTCGTTGAGTGAAAAATCTAAGAAGAGTTAAATATCAATATTTGTCATCGTTACAGAGTCGGTAACGTATATGAGGTTATTTGCAATTTGTTACGGGTAAATTTTGGTTCCACGAGCGAAGCGTTTCGGTGTCTTAAATAAATATACTAGCGCGTAATATTTAAATGAGTTATCAAGCTAGAATAGAACGTTTTATACAAGTAACTGATTTATGAAGTCGTAACTGCAGTTTATCGGAACTATTAGTTAACTGCTTAATTGAAAAGTTTTAACATAGATTTCAAAATTCATTCTTAGTTATTTTAATTGTTTATGAGACAGTTATTTCCAATAAATCGTTATGACTTCATAATTTAAAATATATATATACTTGTATATTTGTTAAAGGAATAATTGCAATTTTATGTTAGCTCGGTTGATAGTTCAAAGTTTCCTAATAACTATAGATTATTATAAATATTAAAACATTGGTCTGGATTAATTTATTATTATATTTTCATTCATGGAATCATTTTCGTAATAACTTGTCTTTGATAATACAACTACGTTATTTGTTTAGTTATTTATCTTAAGTTGAATTTTTATCTCATGGGTGGAGTCGAAACGATTAGTTATTTATTTTGTAAAATTGCTTCAACAAGTTATTATTTTCATGATTTCATAAAGGCATAACGCATATCTCTTCAATTCTATGTCGAAGTATTTAATATTACTTAAGTCCTAGGGATCGATCATGTAAAACTTCACGTGAAACTTTTCACAGGATTCGACCAATCGCGTTGCTTGATTCGGCAGTCCCACTCCAAATCAAGCAACGCGATTGGTCGAATCCTGTGAAAAGTTTCACGTGAAATTTTACATGATCGATCCTCTAAGCTCGCAAAAGGTTAGAGTCCGCGCGCAGGTCTGTTCTATAATTTAACCGCTAGTTAGTTCTAGAGCGTTATGCGCGCGAGAGTCATGCTTAGTGATTGCACCTGATTGGTCGCGTCGCTAGTTCTTAAACTAAAGCTCGCTCATTGGTCTTATCTTGGGGAAATCTTGGATTTCCCATTTATAACCAAAAGTATATTTAATTTTTAAGTTAGAATAGGCGTATGCGATAAGAATAATAACCAATTGATAGCAGATAAGCAATAATAAGAATAACTAATATTTAAGAATAGCGCGAATAGATTACATAATTAACTTATTTCTAAATAAAAATGTTGCTTAGTTATTATTGAAAATAGGGGTTCGAAAAAATGGCGGGACGTCACAAATCTAAAGCCTTTATTGGCTGTGTTTCGAAATTCACTGGCAGTACTGCTAGCATATCGTCATCTTTGTTGTTTACCAAGTGTTAGACAAGGATAACGAATGCTAGCAGTACTGCCAGTGAATTTCGGAACACAGTTATTGTGTCCACAATGCTAGGGAGTCGATTGTGTATCTTGAAACGAAGTGAAAATTACAAAAGTGAACAGATTTACTAGATTTCGACAAATGAAATTGTAGATATTCTAGTGAATTTCCTCACTTTTGTAATTTTCACATTGTTTTAAGATACACAATCAACTCCTAGAACTCGGTCCGAATTCTCGGACTGAGAAACGTGTAGCCAATAAAGTTGCCGTTTTTCCGTAAAAGTTGCAAATTGATTGGCTACACATTTCTCGGTCCGAGAATTCGGACCGAGTTCTAGCATCGTGGACAAAGCTTAAGAAATGGTAAAATAATAAGAGAAGCCTTCATTTGCGCACAGTACAATTGGACACGTTGCAATTGCACACCGTGCTATTAGACACATGAAGATGCGCACGGTTCTTTTGCGCACAGTTCATTTGCGCACAGTTCTTTTGCGCACAATTCTTTTACACAGTTTATTTAACTAAATAATTAGAATAATTAGGTAAAAATACACACACACGGGGGTGCAAGGGGGGACTTCAGCCCCCCTTCCGCACCCACCCCGTCGGTAGGGATAAGAACGTGTGCGCAAATGAACTGTGGGCAAATGAACTGTGCGCAAAAGAACTGTGCGCAACTTCATGTGTCTAATAGGGGAGCGTCCCGTTTGACCACGTTGCTTTTGACCACAGCCAATTATATTGACCGGTGTATAGGGTTTTTTACTAGGTCTACCTATCAGGGTTCTGTGGTCAAAAGCAACGTGTCAATCGAATCCCAGTCGTCTAATAGCACGGTGTGCAATTGCAACGTGTCCAATTGTACTGTGCGCAAGTGAGCCTCTCCCAAATAATAACACTATATGGTACAAATGGTAACACGAGAAATGCAATTATTCGAAAAAAAATTATTTCAGAGTACATATGTACGAAATATTGATATACACGTACACACACATATATACATATACTAGGTGTCCCAGACTTACCGTATCACCTGTTAATGACATATTCCTGAGGTTATTTGGAGACGATTTTTCCTCAATGAAAATGTCGAGGGAGGTAGTCCCGCCATTTTTCGAAACCATATTTTTGCAAATAATCACATTCCGCTTTTATTCTTGTAGTATATCAATGGAATAAAAAACGATTATTTAGCCCGCTTGCTTTTATTTTTATAATTATTTAAATTCATAATAAAATTAATCTCTAGCGCATTTTATTGCTTCTCGTTCTTGTTTCATATGATTATTTAGGAATTTAAGATATAACGTTCAGTTGCACAAAGAACTATAATTACCTAGAGTAACTAACAATCAACTAATCAAACGTCGTCCCGAAACACCAGGACATGCGCGCGCAACACTCTAGAAGTAACTTGCGACTATTTTACAAAGATAAACTTGCGAGCGAATTTTGACTTCTTTTGCGAATTACACCAGAGATATTTTATTTAATTGATCATTTAGAAATATTCGATAAATATCCTATTCAAGGAAAATATGCGTTACGATGTACGGAAACATAACAATACATAATAATTTGTCTTAAAACTTTATGCATAAATTGAATTTTCAAGGTTATTCAAATTTATTCACAAAACATTAATATTACTTTTTCGAATCATAGTTAAATTAAAAGACAGACTATTATAAAAATGATTCCGTGAATAACAAAATTATAAAATACTTCCGATAATATCGATTTGCGATCGAACTCCTTATCGATTTCTGCGACTGTGAACTATTTAAATCCTACTTATTGAATCTTGCGGATAAATATTCGATATAGATGTTTATTTAAATTTAAGAATTACATGCGCCTTAACTTATAGAATCACAAATATAATAATTTGCTAAAACAGTTTTCTTTATCACAAACAATTGAAGATAAAAATAAAATAGTTAAAATATTAAATCATTTTATTCATAAAGGACAATAATAATGTTAAAATATCTGAATTTAATAATCTCTCGAATAGACGAAGAGCAAATCTTATAAAAGGTGATTCTATAAATTAACAAACTCATGCCAACATGTTTTACGATATATTAGAAAATTGTATTGAAAATCAAAAGCATTTATACATCAGAAATCTGCATCAAGGACAGAAACGATGCGAGTGGGGTCCGATTGACCACGTTGCTTTTGACCACAGAACCCTCTGATAGGTAGACCTAGTAAAAGACCCTATACAACAGTCAATATAATTGGCTGTGGTCAAAAGCAACGTGGTCAAACGGGACACTCCCAAACGATGCCATAGGAAGATATTAATAGTATTAAAACGGTGTCCTTCGATCATATGCGACCTACTGCATTTGTTATCACCGGATGTATAAACAAACTACGCATCGTTCTCAACCCATCGGCAGCGAAATACTACGAAATAATTTAGATAACAACTTCTTCTCGGAACATCGGAGACACCTTGAAAGAATCATCGAATCGCGATTTGCACACAGCCCTAGATTTCCTTGTTTCACGGGTATATAAACCGCCGATCTCGAGGCGCGCAGCCATTATCATTATTAATATTTATTCAGCACTAATAGCGTTATTACTTTAAGCACCTGGCATTAAGCATTAATTTTCCAATAGGCACTTTAAATTATTCTTTCAATTTCTCCGATTTTCTCTGATACAATTTTTCTTTGTCAATCTTACGTCAGATTTATAAGTCCAAGTCAAGTGTAAAATAAAGTCGAATAAAAGATTTTGTGCACATATCCGCGTACTTCAATTCAGCCCTCATATTCCGTGACCGAGGTCCCTGAGAGGAAGCAAAGGCTGAGACGTACGCAGCGACTTTGGACATCTAAGGTTCCAGACTCTATACGGTGAGTAATTCTAATTCAGAATAACCGTACTTATGCGAAGACTAAAATCTGCAAATAATTGATAACCAATTAATCAACTAATCAACTCATCACTAATCAACTCATTCCCTATTTCTCCCGTCTCTCAATATCTTGTACGCTTTAGACAATAATCTTAATCCTTATATAATAAAAAACCTCCCTGTTAAGCGCTAGCACGTAGCTGACAGTCATACTTAAGTTGCCCATCCTTACAATTCTGACTATTATTTATAATTGAAATTCGTCATTAGATAATACTCAAATCTCTTGAATGGAAATAATACTACTGTTGTCAATCAACCTACATCCAATCTCTTAATAAGATAATCCACGCATCCTCGCGGTGCTAGGATTTAATATAAGACAATCCACGCATCTCGCGGTGCTAGGATTTATAATAAGACAATCCACGCATCCTTGCGGTGCTTGGATTATTAATAAGACAATCCACGCATCCTCGCGGGGTGCTAGGATTTATAATAAGATAATCCCGTCAAAGTTGGCCAATTTTCGGCAAATATTTTCTATGCCATAATTTTTTTGAGCAGTATATATTTCTCTCAATATAATATTTCTGCGATTATATTCCATTTTTTGATTCCTAAATGAGTTTCAATTCTGCAATTTATCCTAACAATTAACTGCATGTTAAAATATATAAACTAATAAATATATATAAATATTGTTTCTAGATTATAAATAAACATACTATCTTTCGCATTTGTCTCAACGAATTATTTTTAATATCTTGGTTTTATCTAGTAATAACTATTTAAATCATCGTTAATTCCGATAAATCTCATTATTCTATTACATGCCTTTGTAGATGGTTAAACCGGCATACATACCAGTTATCATAAAGAAGAAAAAATGTAGAGCCGGCAAAAAGAGACGCGCTAGTCGCTTAGCCTCGCATTTACGTTGGATCGAGCAACAAGCTTTCGAAACTCAATCTAAAGTTAAACGTACTAAAAAAATCTCTTTGATTCCTGCAACTTCTGCATCTATATCTCAATCTGAGACACTTACCAGTCCCCCTCAGAAAATCTTTAATCCCGAATCCGGATTCGATACAAAAATTACTAATAATTTTGTTGTTAACTTACCAGTAACGGATGATCCTAACAATTTAAGTACACATTTACCTGAACGTAAAGTATCTCAAGAATTACGCCAAAAAATAACCCATTTAGAAGGGAATATTAACGAACATAATCAATTAGAGAGCTTATCGGAAGATTTAATATCTCAATTAAATTCTTTATTGCCAGACAAACTTCTTAATATATAGATAAGTAAGAATTAGTATACAAGTTTATGAATATTGATTCCAAACAAATCCTCTGTAAATTCAACTATAATTATTACTATACTTTGAGAATTTATAAGTACTCTATAAATTACAGATGAAACCTTTATTCTCAGACGAAGAAATTCAAGCCTTAATTAATGATATACCAAATTTAATTTTAACAATAATAATTGGGCTAATTGAAGAATATTTCAATGGGAATTTGGACATAGATCAACTTATTATTTTTTTACAAAATCTTTAAGGTTCTGGAGTCATATATTTGTATTCACACGCGCAATTATACAGGTACATATAATTTCAGTAAATCTTAGTAAGTAACTATCACTTACTCAAATCAAATGGATGATTTTGATCAGACAACTAATGTTAAAGTCATTATGGCAACAAATAGGTGAGCTGGTAACTCTGTTTAATTTCCTAGGATCTTTAAGCATATTTTTATGGATATTAAGATTGTACTTTTGTTTTATTATTTCAGTATATGCTTTCAGAATGGACATATTGAATCCCGTATAGCTTCGTTCTGGTAGACTGGATCGCAAAATTTAACTTCCGCTATCCGAACGTCGACAAAAAAACGTTCGATCTTTTCTACGATTATGCAAAGATAAATTTGAGTGAAGAAGTGGATCTTGAGGATTATGTAGCACAGCCAGATAGAATTTTTGCTGCTGATATTAATGCTATCTATCAAGAGACAGGAAAGTTCTTCCTTTAGCCGCATAAAGTATTTCGATCTTCATGTTTTTCCTTCAGTCGTAGAAAGTATGTATAAAAAATAATATATATATCAACGAATCAATAAGGCCTAGGAGCCAAAGCCGGTTATTAATGGCCAAAAATATTTATTAAGTATAAAATCTTATTTAATAAGACCGACGTTTCGGTCTTAGTTAGACCATCTTCAGTATACGAGTTCCTATTAATACAAACAATTAAAAGCGCATAGTTATGTCTAAAATCGCATGTTACGCTCGCAAAAACTATTGTTGAACAGGTAATTCGAAATGTGAGAAAAAGATATTGAAGAGTCATGGTAGTTTAGGCGGTTAGAAGTGTTCGGTATATAATCAAAAATGAGAAATGAAAATATAATAAATTCCATTTCTGTATCATCTATATTGTAATTATTGTATATATTGTTATGAAATAAGAAGTTTATTGCTGTTCAAACTATTAGGTTTAAAAGGTAAAATTCTGTGATTGTTTTACAATGCATATTTTGTTACTTTGTTTTGACATGTAGTATTTAATATGTTTACATAAATGTAGTAAAAATAAATTCTTTGCAGATACGACAAAATGCCACGCAAGATTGCGATTTCACCAAAGTGAGCATCCTAGTTGTAAAACGTTTGTGATACATTGAGATAGAAAACTGAGAGGTTTTTATGGTACGCATTTCATTTACATCAATATCTAACATAAGTAGTCAAATAATATATTGCTTTATATAGTTATTTACACGTGCACAGTATGAAATAAATGATAAAATAACACAGGTCTACAAGGTTTTGTTTTTGGGCAGCTGGGGATCGTTTCCGAAGTAATTTTCTGCGTAGAATCCGAATCCGAGGTCAGAATTGGCCCATCACGTCAGGATTTTGAGATATTTGAGGTTATATACTCGAAAAATGGCTTTTTGGGCTAATTTTGAGGTTATGTACAGGACGCACAAAATTTTTTAGCTCCTTTCTTCTAATTGCATCATTTAGTACTACTCTTTCCCTTCAAAATGAGCTGTCGAATGGTCATCTACGATTTTTCCTTGCAAAGTTACGGCCATTTTAAGATAACATGATGAATTCGAAACCCTGCGCCGTTATAGCCCAACAACCTCATGAGCATTCACATTAAACCTGTAAACTTTGAATTATAAACCCGAAAACCTGGACTGAAAACTGTATATATGGGTTTTTGGGGTCGCTGATTACGAATCTGAAAAATCGTAGATGACCATTCGACAGCTCATTTTGAAGGGAAAGAGTAGTACTAAATGATGCAATTAGAAAAAAAGAGCTAAAAAATTTTGTGCGTCCTGTACATAACCTCATAAGTAGCCCAAAAAGCCATTTTTCGAGTATATAACCTCAAATATCTCAAAATCCTGACGTGATGGGCCAATTCTGACCTCAGATTCGGATTCTACGCAGAAAATTACTTCGGAAATGACCCTCAGCTGCCCAACAACAATCATGATCCCATTTTTTGTAGACCTGTGTAATAGAAATATAAATATGATATAAATAATAGAAAAAGGACCGTCTTTATTACCACCTACTATTGTACATCAAATTAAGCTATGCAAAAATGAAAGAGATTCTTGTTTAATGAAAATGTGTTATACAGTCAATTTCTTTCACAAAAGATTTTTAAATATTATGCACTTTCTATAAGAGTATTAATTTGGTAATTTGCATTTTTTTAGGATTATGATCTTTGACAGGAGAAGACTTGTCATAAACTCGTCTCGGTAAAAATACAGGATCTCAGGTTGTTGAGTGATACGACCACGGAGTGGTCGCCAAAGAGGGGTTTTTTAGTGAGTATGCCCAATTGGGAGAGCCTCACACTACCCAGCCTGCGGACATTGCACTGGGTGTGCAGTAATGCATTTTTCCCCTCCTCGCACTAAAAAAAAAAAAAAATTATTAACTATGCGTCTAATAATTTTTTGATATGGACTTTATATATTTTGTAAGTATAAAAAAAGAATGTATGTGGATTTAATTATAATCTTTTATAATGATACTTTTTTATTGCAGTTAACAAATACAAGTTTTATATCAGTATTTTTCTGTGCTGTATACAGGTGTATTTAATTCAAATAATAGGAGAGGAAAATTATATTCTATATACATTAAAAGAAGATAAATATATTGTATATTGTAATTATATTTAATTTTCAATTATACATTTGTACTTTTTTTATCTTAGAAGTGTTTTATACTTGAATTAACTCGCATCAAACTAAAAATGTTAATAATATTCAAAATATAAAAACATGCTAGGCTACAATTATAATGCCTGCATTAATAAAACGCAAATCTGTATATATTATAAATAAAAACCTCTTTTAATACAGATTATTGTATATATGTATATTGTGATATATATTTCTTGATCTTCTTTTCGCGATTTCCTGCCGATGTTAAGGCCCGTATTCATAGCCAGTTTTATAGATGTTAGCCTTATTATTACATTTATAGAAATAAGCTTTAAGTCGTAAGCAATAAACCAATCATATTCGATTACTGCAGATGCAGCCTCAATGTGAGATAATTTTTCGTTTTTAAGACTAATAATAAACCAACAAACGCTAAAATTAGACCAACAATCATCAGCAAACGATTACGCATCGATTAGACCGTTTTTTAATTAAAAATGAGATTTCTCCGGCTAAGTTCACGCTAATTTTTGTTTTTTTTTTAATTTAAGAAGAAAATATGAACTAACAAACCCAAAAAGTAGACCAACAATCATCAGCAGACGATTACGCATCGATTAGGCCGTTTTTAAATTAAAAATGAGATTTTTCCGGCTAACTTAACGCTAATTTTTCTTTCTTAATTTAAAAAAAAATTAAGAACCAACAAACGACCAACAAACGATTAAAAAAAAAAAATTAAAAAAGTCGAAGTTGACCAGCTAAGTTCACGGAGCTATTTTTTCCTACAGTATATAAGGGAGTTAGCGGTCTAGTATACATATAGAAGTCTGTGGATATAATCGGTGTAAGCAGGTTGTCTTTCAAAAAATAGAGAGCATTCCTTTTTATCACTAGAATCTAGTGAGAAAAAAGTTACCTAGACGTGACAGAGGTAAGGCGGGGAGCATACAAATTTGCATAGGCGCATAAGCATATGCATAAGAAATTCGATTGGTTGAATTTCTTATGCATACGTTTATGGACCAATCACATTGGTTTAACTTAGGCTTATGCACCTATGCAAGTTTGTGTGCTCCCCGCTTAATCATTGGGTGCGTTCAGAACACACAACAGTTGAGCAACGTTATTAGATTAATCTATATTATATCGCCATATAATATATAAAATCTAGTAACGTTGCTCAACTGTTGTGTGTTCTGAACGCACCCATTTTTTGCAAGCTCCCAATTTTTGCCAACATATATCTTTGTAACTAAATCTTAAATTAAAATTCTATTAAATTAAATTCGACCTGAAATTAACTGAAGAATGTAGTTTTGTTAATATTTTAATTCCATATATGTACATCATTGTATGTACATCATACATATGTTTGTATATATATCACACTTTTATAATTTACTTCTTTATTTATCTAATAATTTATTTATTTAAATTTTGATGATTCTTTATTAGAAATGGCGATTTTAATTGAATCAATAATACATATGTATGTACGTGCGTACGTGCGCATGAGCGTGTGTGTGTGTGTGTGTGTGTGTGTGTGTGTGTGTGTGTGCGCGCGCGCGCGCGCGCGTGTGGGTATATATATATATATATATATATACATTATGTAGTATAGAGAGAATAGATGTTTTGGTTTAAACCATTAATTAGAACAAATCTCAATTGCCTATTTTTTGATAATATTAAAACAATCTTTAAACAATCTTTAATTTTTCAAATGCAATGTCACATGTTGTCTTATCATAAAAGTTCTGAGAAGAATTAAAATGATTATAATATGTTGAATTTAAATTTAGTATTGTAATAATTAAGTGCAATATAAAAAGTTTTTTTTAATTTATATTAAATATTAATTTAGATATTTTGATTTTTACAATTGCTTTTTACGATAACAGACCTTGTATGAAGTTTATCGTAAGAGTTACGCTCGCGAGCAACTTATATACTAATTTCCATAACTTAATCCAGTTGTTAAACTTGCGTACTATTATCCGTAACTTAAATCCGTTAAACTTCTTTTGCGCACCTCATGTCGAGCCAGCTGTCCCTAGGGACAATCTACAAGTTCAATTTCGAGACAACATAATTGCTTTGGATCCGCGTGCATTATTGCAATACGGGCAATACGTAAATAAAATTTGTTTACAAATTATTTTAACTTACAAAAATAATGATATCAAAGAAAATTGCGCTAATTGAAAATATAAACTTCGTTCGTTTCATATTGTTAATATACAATTTTTCGTTAATTTTTATAGCAACACTTGATAAGGGCCCGTACCCAAGGGCCGAAACGTTGTGTAGAAATATTTGTTTTGGCCAGTCAGGTCGAATTTTAATAAATCACTTTTATATTTTTATTCATCACTGACGACTTCAATTTAATTTTTTTATATTTAAAAAATTAAAAATTTTTACAAAAATTAAAAATTAATACAAATTTAAAAAATTAAAAAATTTTAATTAAAAAAACTTGGCGCTGCTAAACTTCAAAGTATATATTAACCCAACAAATAATAAATTCAATTTAGATCTAAATTTAGAAAACTACATTTAATTTAGTTACATCAATAACTGCAATGAAAATACATACTTAAGAATACGTTAATTGTAGCATAGTGTTTAGTTTAGCAGCGCAATGTTTTTTTAATTACAATTTTTTAATTTTTTTTTATTTGTATTAATTTTTAATTTTTGTAGAAAATTTTAATTCTTTGTATTAATTTCTAATTTTAATTTTTCTATTAATTTTTAATTTAATTTAATATCATTTTTTTAATTATTATTTTTAAATGTTTATACTTTCATTTGGCGCAATTTTCTTTGATATCATTATTTTTGTAGGTTAAAATAATACTATTTTGTAAACAAATATAACAGTTTTTCTTAACTGGCGCGTGTACTTGGCGCCTTTTTTCTACTTTTTTTTTAAAAAGTAAGTTTTTAGGGATATCATTCTTTTTTGTAGTATATATTAATTTAATTTAATATTATTTTTAATTAATATTTTTAAAAGTTTAAATTTTCAATTGGTGAGAGAGAGAGAGAGAGGGAGGAAGGGAGGGAGAGGAAGGGTGGGAGGGAGGGAGGGAGAGATAGGGGAGGGGGAGGGGAGGGGGTGGGGGAGAGAGAGATTTATATGTACACAAAAATTATTTATGTAACAGTATCTTTATCATTATCAAAATTTAAAAAACTTCGTAAACTACTCGGTGATCTGCATAGAATAGAATGTAGAAAATGCTAAATTAATCAACATTATGAAGTCTTGCTGGAATCATGTGCACAATATACAAATATTAATTAAATCAGTTATTATTAATATAACACTTTCATTGTCCAAACGTCTTTGAAAATTTGAATTCAATATTCTTATAAATTCGACATACAAATACTATTCAAATACAAAAATTCTTTCCCGATTATTTAATTTTCATACTATTTGACACTTTATACTTATTCAAATTGTCACAAAAATTACCGATTACAAAAGTATCAAATACAACAGATGGCAAATTTATAATAACGTATTTTGATATAATATTAGCTAAGTTATGTTGATTCGAAT